>JACDJE010000127.1:1901249-2023932 GCA_016647715.1 Pavo muticus | reverse complement strand
CTTATGAGGAGCGGCTGAAGGAGCTGGGATTGTTCAGTCTAGAGAAGAGGAGGCTCAGGGGAGACCTTATTGCTCTCTATAACTACCTGAAGGGAGGTTGTAGTGAGCTGGGGGTCAGCCTCTTCTCTCATGTGGCTAGTGATAGGACTAGAGGGAATGGCTTCAAGCTGCGCCAGGGAAGGTTCAGGCTGGACGTTAGGAAATACTACCACTCTGAAGGGGTGGTCAGGCACTGGAATGGAATGGGCTACCCAGAGAGGTGGTGGAGTTACCGACCCTGGAGGTGTTCAAGGAGCGTTTGGATGTTGTGTTGAGGGGCATGGTTTAGGGAGAACCATTGGTGATGGGTGAATGGTTGGACTGGATGATCTTGTGGGTCTTTTCCAACCTTAGTGATTCTATGATTCTATGATTCTATATTCATACAACTGTTTAAGTAACTGTACCTTCTTATGTGAAATACAGTGTACAGTTCTAATAACTTGTGTTAAGAAAAGATTAATTTAAATTGTTACAGCTACACACTGCATGAGCTGGGGGAATAAGGATCTTCTTTATAAGCTATGTTTACTTGGGAGTGCAAGGTGTTGGGTTTTTGTCACAGTGTTAAAAAAAAAAAACATCTATACTGGCAACATTTCTGTGCAGCAGATCAGACTTTGAGTAGAGTGGCTTACTAGAATGAATTAGAATGAAACCTACTAGCAGATGGGAGAAATGGGAAATAGTTATAAGGAGGGGATATGAGTGCCTTCTATAAACAGACCAAGAGGATAAATGTCAAAGAGTAAAATGAACTGTTTAAGATAAAGGAATACACTGGTGCTAGAAGATACTCATACAAATTTCCTGTGAATGAAAAAAAGACACCAAGATGATTAATACAAGGCAGTGATGTCCCTGAACACTGGGGACCCCCTGAAATCTTCCATTCTGTGTTTTACATCATGCCAAAAAATGTGTCAACATTTAAAAATATTCCAATTCTGACTTTCAAATAATGTTTTATCTTGGTAAATATTAAAAAAAGAAAAAAAAAAAAAAAAAGAAAGAAAGCCACAAACCAGACATTTGCTAGTGGTTTGCCCAGCCAAGATGTCATTCTATTTCTATGTCAGTATCTTCTCCTTTTAATGTTATCCAGCAAAAGTATGAGCTGTGGTTATAGAGTTTGATTAACCACTTAAAACAGAGAAGAGAACTTTATTGGGATAATATTTGCTTTTCCATGTGTTGAGAACTCCATAACACAGGCATCCAGTTGTCACTCATCATAAATCTACAAATGCGCAACTACCATTCTGCATGTGCACACTTAAGGTTACAGTAATAAATTAAACTTTTATTGGTGCATCTATTTTCCCACCGAGCGAAACAATTACAAAGCAAATTGAGAACTGCCAGGATACCACTTGAGCATTAACTTGGTAGCTGCCTCCCACTGTGCTGGCACTGTTTTTGCTCTTCTTCCTACTCAATAGCCTTGCAGCAACAAAGTCAACAGCTGTGGCCAAAGGCAGTCAAGTTTGGCAGTTGCAGTACCCAGATGACAATCTCTAGTGTATCTCTTTCCTATAGCAGCAGCAACGTCTGGATTTATTGACAGCTCGAGGGTTTCTCTCTTGGCTGGATTCCTCCCTAGCAGCTGTGGATTCGTCTCTACTGCTATCCTGAGGTTGGGCTGTGGTGAGAATAACAGGGTTCCCTTGTCTTGCTGTAATTATGAGATTCCTTACTGTGTACCTGTAATCAGTCTCTCCCCCCAGTCAAAAAAAAATTTCCATTTAATTGGCATTTTTTCTAAAATTGCCTATTCTTTGTCCTTCAGAGATACTACCCATTTAAGTCGCCTCTGATTACAAAAATAATTTCAAATCCGCTTATACGCTATTTCAGTCTGGACTATATGTGTGCGTATATATAAATACATATATATATATATATATATATACACACAGTTCTGTATTTTTGCATTGTTTCTGGCCGTAAATGCAATTTCACTTTAGAAACAAAAATATATACTATCCTAAACTCAGTATCTGTGCTTCCTGACACTGATGAATATTATGACTAAGTAACCATGCAGGAGTCGGAGTGAATTTTATTTTAAAGGTGATGGTTACCGATTCCTGGATTATAAGATTACAATGACATATAGGAAGAGATGTGGAATAAGAAGGGATTGTATCAGTACCTTCTTGCACAGATGCTGCTAGACAGGGAGGGGGACATTATATGGTTCATTTGTTATTTGGGCTGAAGGAAGGAGTCTCCATTCAGAACAACTTCTCACTCCCAGCCCAATCTCTTATGATAGATTTGTCTGAAGTGGAGAGAGGTGTATGAGGTACCTCCATAGGTGAGGCAGAAATAGAAAAGAGGAATTCAAAGGGAAAGACAAGGAAGACCTCAAGAGAAACAGGGAGAATCACTTAGGAAATTAAGTTGGCTTTCCAGGATGGGCAGAACACATTTTGAAAGAAAAACAAGACAAAACTAACCAAACAAACAAACACAACCCTAAGTAGGTGCAAATACACACACAAAGAAAAACAAGACACATCTCTCTTTTCAAAGTGCCATATGGGGATTTAGCTGAGAGTCTTATTGTGCCAACCAATCATCTTATCATGCCCAAACCCCTACTATAACCTTCAGAAATTCAAAGATAAAATGCTTCAGAGTGTGTAAGCACTGGGAACTTACAGGGTTCTCCTATCCTCACAAATAAGTACCCAGTAATAATTTGATGAACCCAGCAATATAGTTGTGACCTCAAATGCTGTGTTAAAAAAGGAACTCTCCTGCCCATTTGCTATAATTCTCTCACACAGGGTTCATGCTTATTTCAGAATTGTCTGATCACTATGTGAAAGCTAGAGGCAGGAAAGCCAGACAAAACTCTGAGGCTTACCAAAGTTGTAAATCTAGAGTTAGAATTCTACACAAAATATAAATTATTAGCACTACTGTGAATCATATCTCATAACATAAATTAATAATATATTACTCAGTGAAATGCTAAGTGTGATTTTTAATACTATATGACAGATTTTCTAATTTATGATCTGTCTATTAAATTTAAAAGTCCTTCCATTTCTTTCTTCTCTATCATATATTAAACTCTCCGTTTGTTTGAGTCTCCTAATCCTTCATTTATTAACAGTATCACTCCTTCTCTTTTCTATTGTTGATTTTGGGTTCCTTCCTTTCCTCTTTCCTTTATTTTCCTTCAACTTTCCAAATCTCTTGAGATTCAATTTTCATGATAAAAATATGTAAGAATTAGGCCCAAATGTTTTCTCTTTTTCTCCATATGTACACGTACTGCTTTGAAAATAATGCCTCCTATGTTATTATGTTGGCCCACAATGTCAGAGTGGATGTTGGTGGTATGGCAATAGAGGTTGAACCTTCCCACCAATATTCCATTACATGTTGTTGCCATGTGACAGATGACAGCAGAGGGGCAGTCTGACACAATGTCATCTGACATGGAAGTGCAAATGAGCAAAGGTGTGTCATTGAATTCCTCCATGCGGAAAAACATTGCACCCATTGACATTCAACAATGTTTGCTGAACATTAATGGAGACCAAAGAGTAGATGTGAGCACAGTGAGGCAGTGGGTTGTGTGTTTCAGCAGTGATGAAATGATGAAAAATAATGTTTTGTAGCTGAGAATTTGCTTTATCA
This sequence comes from Pavo muticus, assembly GCA_016647715.1. Classification (NCBI taxonomy): domain Eukaryota; kingdom Metazoa; phylum Chordata; class Aves; order Galliformes; family Phasianidae; genus Pavo; species Pavo muticus. The sequence goes on along the minus strand of JACDJE010000127.1, from coordinate 2,020,236 downwards.
AATACTATTATTGTGCTCTTTATATGTGCTGTAGTTTCCATGGAAATAAATAAGAGGCATTACTTTTGGAGCAACTTACATGTGTAAGATTTTACACAAATATATTAAGCTCACATATGCCACTCTTAGAGTGATAAATAGATAATATAAAATAATCAGCAAATATTACCTGTGGTAGGAAAAATAAGGTATCTTTTCTCTTTGGATTTTTCTCCTACACTGGCTTTTCTACCTACTAATTAGTATCATGTGGAATCCAGATCCAGATAATCCTCAGTAGAAGTGTTGCTGCCTGCCAGAAACTTACTATACAAACATTTATGTATGTATGTATATTAATCAAAATTTCCTGGATCTCTGCTAAATTTAAACCCAAGACAAAATGTACAAGGCAAGCGTTTTAAAAAAAAAAGAAAAGAAAAGAAAAGGAAAAAAAAAGTTACTTTCCTTGTAATTATATTTCTTTTGTGGAAATGTAAATTCCCATAATCAAAACTGTACATAATTGCCAGTTAGTTGCCTTAAGCACACTGATTTGTGTTTTTTTTATATAAGCTCCCATTCTCTTTATAGCATGGTTACCCTTGGGAAGGTCCATAAATAATACCATTTTTCAGAACTCTCATTTTTCTAACAGAATGATCACTACACATAAAAATGGACAGTTTTCTACATGGCTTTGTGGCATTCTTCTGCTTAGAACGTGGTGTTTATCCACAGGATTTTGCACATGAATTTAAACTGGGGAAGATTTGACCCAGGGTGTGGCTCTGCAACCTACACATTATTTAGCAGCTCACTGCAGCAGCAGCAGTTGTACAGAGGATTCTGCAGATATGTTGGGATATATAACACCAGCAAAGCCATGTCTAGCAAATGATCACCCCTAAGTCGATCTGCACATACCTTCTGATCTCACATCCCCAAACAGGGTGACAGAGGAGAGGCGTTTGTAATATAAGTGGTATGAATGATCACATCCAGGGGGTCATCAGAACAGAGTGCTTAGCAGATAAAGATTCCTCCTGGTGCTCTTGCGAGTAGAAGGGAACTGGCGATACCCACAATGCTACTATCAGTGATTTTTGAAATATAACCATGTTTTATATGCTTGTTGTGGTGCACTGTGCAGGAGAAATTTGCAAGGCATTAGAGGAATTCTATTGTGAAGCACCTGACTTAAGCATATGAACTTCAGCAAGTAAATTGAAGCTATGGTGACTGCTCTTTTTATACCTGTCTTCTTGTGCATCTGGGTGCTAACATTTAATGCAGGTTATGAGAGCAATATAAACATTATTGTTTAATGGAAAAAAAATGTTGCATTTGGAAAGGGTTCCCAGGAAATAGCCTACAGACTGAAAACTTTTTCATCCGTAGAACAGGTTCAAAAAATTCAGAGGCAGAATTCTCCTGCATAATCTGCTGCTAAGCTTGAGTTTTGCCCTGACATCGAACAGCATTTCAATCTACGGAACCATTTGGACATTTGGACCCTACATTGAATCTGCTGACAATGGTGTCAGCCGTGATCTAGACACCTGTCTGTTAGAAACTACACTGAGACCACAAACTCATTTCATACAGATCACTGAAAAGACATTAGGTGGCAATAATTGTTGTTACTTCCAACCTGGATTAGATTTGAAGCAACAACCTAGGCTTCATATTCTATTACTGGTCCCCTGAGCTGCTCACTCTCCTTGAATTCTTTCTCTGGTGCTGTGCTATGTACTCTTGAAGTAAATATATCAGATTCCTGATTCTGTGCACAGAGGAATGAGAATTACTCTTCAGTGTGTGTGAATTTGTAGCTATTGAATGAAAAAAANTGTCTGCTTTGGAGTTCTGGCTATGCTGCAGATAACCATGCTGCGGACCAAAACATGCAAAATCCTCTGAAATGACTTCTAAGTAAGTAATTTTGTTGCTAGCTGACTCCTTCCCTCCATTTTCTTGCCCTGCCTACTGTGTCCCACTCCCAAAATGGCTGCAGCACACAAAAATTTTGGTCTAGCACAATAGGGAATTCCATCCATGTTTTTTAAGGCACTTATCCTGCAAAATATGTTCTATTTATACTACATGTGCAATAAGAACAAGAAAAAAAGAATGAAAAGTTACACATTTTCTTGTGGGTCCTGACAGAAGAATTGTGAAAAGTATGTATTTGCCTTTAAGAACTGTGTGTCATCAAAACCAACACAACATTTGTTATACCCAAAGCGACATTTTGGTTCCATTAAAAAAAAAAGTTTTTTTTTCATTCAGCCAATTTTGTAATAAACACATGCATAGTGATAGCCATCACAAGATAATGTTAACACCAAATATACTGATTGGCATCGCACTATACTTTCTGTATATCTTTCTTTTTCAGTTGGTAATGATGAGAGCTCTCCTACTTGTTTTGGTCTCCTATAATTACTAAGAAAATAGGTGCTGGGAACATAAGTACTAAAATTGAGATAATCTCATTTTTTTTGACTGGTGGTAATGCTGGGCTCTTCAGAGAGATTTCCATTCAACAAGATCTCACATCGTTACTCTAAGAGACAGGCGTTCTCACCTTCATGTTATCTTCTGCATCTTATAGCTTTAATGCACTTTCTTGAGTACAATCATCTACAGAGACTCTAAGTTTATTTAATCAGCCTGGGTGTGAATCTGGATTGCTAGAGAGCAGGAATTGGCACTCCTTACATCAAAGAGAGGTGCCATCGAGCAAGCTGTGGATGCGCTGGATTGAGGAGGGCTGTTCAGTCTGAGTTTGGAATGGCAGGAACAAGACTGCATTAAACTAATTTGCCTGCAGCAAAATTACCCCCTAGCATTTTAGACGTAAAACCCGAATATAGGGAAAGGTGGTTCAATAATCTTAACAGTTAATCATGAATAGTTTCAAATTCCACTGAACAATAGTGCATGACGCCGTTGCTTCTGTGCGTATGGGAGCTGAATCATCGACTCAACAGTTTCTTTCAGTCCTGTGAATACATTGTTTATTGTATGTCACTCAATCATCAATTTATTTCACTCAAATAACAAAAAAGTAATTTTAGATCTATTGAATCTATTGAATAAATTCCAGATTTATCTGCAATGAGTGATTTGGCCAGCTCTATAGCCACATGTGCATATATACTCCATAAATCAACTTCAGCGTAGCACAAATGTATACATAAGCCTGTGAGACACAATGCCAGTGGTGCATATTTATTTCATTGGGTCCTGCTTAATATGTAATCTTTGTTATCTGTTGTTTTCCCTTTAAGCAGGTTGCCTTAACATAACTGTAGGTGAAAGTCTTGGTTTCCTTCACAGCCTTTTCTGCAGTTTTTGCTCCAGGAATGAGTGTACCTGCATTTCTTTTTTTATTATTAAAAAGGCTTTCAAAATCTTCTGATGCTCAAAACTGCTGAGTAGGCAGAGAAGAAAGTATATGTTTGCTCTGTAAAATCAGACACTGGAGCTAAGCATCTAGTACAGGTCTGCTTTTTCCCAAATTCAGCCGTGCCTCAGAAGATCTGTGCTGTGTACCTTCTACCAGGCCAAGAACATATTCATAATTTAGGAAAGACACAAGACCAGAACAGAAGATGTTGGATGAGACATGAGACTGTCAAATCAACGGCCCTGGATTTGGCTTTTGTCCTTGCCAAATTCTTAGTGATTATGTACATTCTCATACAAAGTGTTTAGCTTTCTTTCACTCAGACATGGGCGTTCATTTCAGACTGCATAACAGGATGTCATAAACTGTGCTACACTGGAGAAGAATTCCTCCTGCTTCAGTTGTCAGTGCTGGGATCACTCAAAAGCAGCTGTAATGCCTGATTAATCACATCACGGGGCCTCACATGTGGTTCCTTAGAAGCAGACACTAATAATAGCGCTATATTATAAATAAAAGAGTTCTGTTTTGCCCATTGTCTTAATTACATGGATTACTTGATAGTGACCATCAAGTGTTGATGGTGATATCTGGATTATCCACAGCTAAAACCACTTTAAGCTCATGATGACACCTTGAGAGAATGAGTGCAAAATGCAGTCTTCCATTTCAGCTGCTTCTTCTGGTCAAGTAACCCAGAATGGGATCTTCTCTGTTGCATAGCTGAGAGTATTCTTCAGAAGCAGTCATTCAGCACAGTGGGAGAAAAAAGGGACGTTTAGTAATTTAAAGCTTACACTAATTGAAATTCCAATGAGTTCATGAACCTGCTTAATCACAGAGTGAATAGTTTTACCTTCAGTATTTATACTTCGCTTTTACACAGAACTAATAGATTGCTTTTCCTGTGAGAGCTAGGACAGCTCTACTCTAAGAATGGGTTTATGTTTTCCCACTTTCCTTTCAAAACTAATGCCAGCTCAGCATATTTCCACCTCTCTGTACTTTTATTTTTTCTCGGCTCTCAAAAGCTTAAGTTTGCTGAGCAAAATAAGGGGAGAATACAAGTGTTTAACATTGTGATAAGTTTCAGCAGTGCTTTTGTCAGCTAGACAGCACGTGTTTCCTTAGGAAAGACTTCAAAGGAGGACACAGATTCAAGTAATAGAAGCAGACAGCTTTGCTAATGACAGATTCATGCAAGATTCATGCCCTTCTTAACATCCTGTTCTCAGACCTGAAGTGCAGAAGATCTCTGATAAAGTAACGCTGCAGTTTCTAAATCTGCTTACGGTGTGTACCTGTGTCAACCTATCTGAAAGTGTAAAGAAAAGTCCAAGATGTTTGCTCTGTACGTAAAAATAAAATAAATAAATAAATGAAATTCCTCTAGAGCACAAGAAGGAACAAATGGACAACAGTACATTGCAGCTCTCTACAGAACGCTCAGCCTATCTGAAAATCCTATCTGGCAAATGTACTGCAAAACAGGTGCCGTCTTGTTTGGCCTCAGTGAAAATATCTTCAATCTCCCATCAAACAAACAAAAAGTCTAGTAATGCCTCTATGCAGAACCAGCATTCCCTCCAGGATTCTGTTTACATAGAAGAACACCGTAAATTCTGCCTGCAGATACAGTCTTGCTGCAAAGCACAGAGCATTCATTGTCTGCTCATTCTTATCACAAGGAAAGTCATTTAGGAGGCCTCCAAAGTTGGTCTGACTAAGCAGAACAAACCAACTCTATGCTGTATAATAGCTTGAGCATGGTTATAGCCAGATTCTGCAAAAAGTTAACAAATTTAAAACTGCTTAAAGCAAATATTTTACTGAATAGTTTGTCTTCTTTTTTTTTTCCTTGTCGTTAAAAAGGCAAATATGAGGGCTTGATATTTTTTCTCTGTTATTTACTATGCAACTGTGATGCTTGTTCATTTGTTTTTCTTAGCTAAGCAGCACTCACCCTTTTAATCTTTCACATTTGAGCCCTTCCAAGGCTATGATCATTCTTGCAACTTGTCTTTGAACTGCTTCAGTTTCATTTTTTTCAGTGCAGCCAGAACTGAACATGGCACTCAAGAGGGAGGAGGCATCACCATACATAAACACATGCTACCCCCCCGCATACAGACACATCAAAAGGTAAATTATTTATTTTACTTAATGAAAAGGGACTAAAACAGAGTTACTTTAAATCATACATGCAGTGTAAGGAAATAAGGCCTGGAAGTAAAGCAGTGAATGCTAAAACCATGCACAGAAAACATCATCATCTAATCAGGCCAGATTTTAACAGAACAAGCGATCAAAACTAACTGTCTGTAGATTAAGTGGAGATAAGTTTCACATGAAAGATGATAAGGGGATGTCAAAGCCCACAAAGAGAAAAAGAATTTTCAAGAGACCATTTTTATGGGTATGAAAAAGAACAATAAGCATTTCATTCATAGAGAAAGTTTCTGTATTTTCAGCTATGGATCAATATTGCAGCCCAGTATTAAGAGAGGCATTGTGAGTGGAGCAGCAAACACATGATTTCATGATTGCTGTTTTCTCTGGGTTCTTGTGAGCCAAGATCAGCCTATCACCTGAAATTTATTTTATGAAAAGGACTTCTGAAAAGGGCCACCAGAGAGAAAGAAATCACATTTTGGTACACTGGCAAAGGGAGACCAGGCACACAGTTAAACTCATTTAGCCGAAGTACAACATAATGGTCAAATAGCTGAACATCTGCTGTAAAAGCATGTTTTTTTTTCCCCAGTTAAGCACCTGCAAGAAGCTCAGGAAAAAAAAAAAGAAAAAAAAAAAAAAGGCAGAATTCACTTACAGGTTTGAAACAAAAGGATTTTCTCATCAACCTTAGTAAATGAGTCAAGTGCAGACCAGGTGCCAAAATCCCTTGGTGTATGAGGAGAATGCAGCTTGCCCTTTTATTTCTCTGGGATGCCTACCTAAGTGAGGGCATATCTCCCATTTTTGCCAACATAGCTTTTGACATAGCTAAGGAGTGACCTGTAATCAACACAGCCCTGCCAGCAGAAACTCCTAGTATGTCTGCACTTACACTAACAAAGTGGTGTCATTACTGTCAGTATTTGCCTTGCTGGAAAACAAAGCAGGTTTAAAATAAACAAATGGAAGTACATTTATATAACATGTAATCAAATTGTGAAACCCACTGCCTACAGGATCAGGCAGAGGACAAAACTTTATCTGGATTTAAAATGCACATTCATAGAGGAGGCGTACATCATTGGTTATTAAACATGAAAGCCCAGATGCAACCTCTGGCTCAGAAAAAAATCACTAAACTGCTGATTGCTGGGAGCTGGGAAATTATACCATGGGAAGGATCACTCTATAGCTGTCTTATTTTTTCTGTTCTTTCCCTAAGGGTCAATGTTAGAGCTAGGAGACTTTGGTCTTTGATCTGAGCTCTCAAGCAGGTCACAGAGGCAGTAATTCCTATAAAACCTCAGTGAAAATAAACATGAATACTCTAGCTCCAAGAGGAGTCTTACCTTATTCAAACATTATTTGGTCCACGTGGCCTTTCAGATATTGCAGCCTACTAATAGTCATGAAAATCTCCATATATCTTGAATGCTATAAGCTTTGAAGGGACTACACTTAGTTTCCAGGTCCCCCAGTTCTACACCAGGAAGAAAAGATAAGAAGAACTTAATAACATATTCTTTTTTTTCTTTTTCTTCAACTGGGCCTTCCCCTTTCTGTCATTGCCTTGGTAAATTAACTAGGATCCTTCCCTTCATCTAGATATGGCATATAAGAAATGTTCTGCTGGGTCAGACTAAAGGTCTGTCTAACCTAACTGTGTCTTCCATGGCTCAGTCTTTTACCATATGGTGTTTATTCAACAGCACTGTCTCCCTGACAAATAAATAAGAAGTATCTAAGGACCATTTCTTGCTGCTAGATCCTGGACATTAAAGGAGTATAACAAAGGACTATATTCTAACCACCCCCACTCTTTCCCTGCTGGCCATGCTATTTCCTCCTCATTAAAGGGAAGTATCTCAAGGAGTTCTCATAAAAATGGCATTAGAAACAATAAGCAAAAGTGGAAAGAATAAACTGAGAAGCAGCAATCAATTCATACTCCGCATGTCTTTCCAAACTCTGGCATTGCCATGCTGAGGTATATACCTCCTACAGGTGTGTAAATACAATACATTGGTCTTCCCTGAAGTAGCAAATGAACAAAGGCAGCACTTAAATCTGTGACATCCCACAGTCCACCTGGCTGCCCTTACATGTTTGCATGTCAGAGGAGAAGAGGGCGTGCGGCTATGATCCATGATTGTACTGTGACTTGTGGGATTTATATGATATCTTTTTAGAGAAGTTTAAAAGGCACTGCAGTATGATATTTTCCTATAAACTGAAAACCAATAGTAAATACAATGGGCAAATGACAGGAGTTGCTCCCATGAATCAGTTAATCAAATATTTATATAAATTTCATAGCCTTCAGAGGAGGACAAGCAGGTTATTTTCAGGTAAGTAATCCCTTTCAACAGTCTCCTAGAGATACAGAATAAAAACTTTAAGAACAAGACTTTGAAAAATGTGGTATGAGACCAGGCAACTTACTGTAAAGGTCTTCCCATTACATTTCTGCTTCAGTGCTCTGCAAGGAAAAGACAAGTACTGATAACATACCTTGCCTATCTCAGAAACAATTTGTTCTAAAGCAGAAATGGCAAAAGAACTTCTTTCCACTAAAACAAAGTGTCATTCTTGGAGTTTAAGATAACAATATCACAGAATCACAGAATCACAGAATCATAGGGGTTGGAAGGGACCTCCAGAGATCATCGAGTCCAACCCCCCTGCCAAAGCAGGTTCCCTACACCAGGTCGCACAGGTGGGCGTCCAGGCAGGTCTTGAATATCTCCAGAGAAGGGGACTCCACAATCTCCCTGGGCAGCCTGTTCCAGTGCTCCGTCACCCTCACCGTAAAGAAGTTCGTGTGCACATTTGTGCGGAACTTCCTATGCTCCAGTTTCTGGCCGTTTCCCCTTGTCCTGTCTCCACACACCGCTGAAAAGTGTCTGGCCTCGCCACTTTGCCCCCCACACCTTAGATATTTATAGACCTGGATCAGGTCCCCTCTCAGTCTTCTTTTCTCATGGCTAAACAGACCCAGTTCACTTAGCCTTTCTTCATAGGGGAGATGCTCCAGGCCCTTCACCATCTTTGTGGCCCTCCGCTGGACTCTTTCCAAGAGATCCCTGTCTTTTTTGGACTGGGGAGCCCAGAACTGGACACAGTACTCCAGATGAGGCCTTACCAGGGCAGAGTAGAGGGGTAGGATCACCTCCCTCGACCTGCTGGCCACGCGCTTTTTAATGCACCCCAGAATGCCATTGGCCTTTTTGGCCACAAGGGCACACTGCTGGCTCATGGCCAACCTGTCGTCCACCAGGACACCCAGGTCCCTCTCTGCAGAGCTCCTCTCCAGCAGGTCATCCCCCAACCTGTAGCGCTGCATGCAATTATTCCTCCCTAGGTGCAAGACTCTGCACTTGCTTTTGTTAAACCTCATCTGGTTTCTTACCGCCCAGCTCTCCAGCCTGTCCAGGTCTTGCTGAATGGCAGCACAGCCTTCAGGCGTGTCAGCCAATCCTCCCAACTTCGTGTCATCAGCAAACTTGCTGAGGGTGGCCACTATCCCCTCATCAAGATCATTGATGAAGATGTTGAACAAGACCGGACCCAGCACCGACCCCTGAGGAACACCACTAGTTACAGGTCTCCAACCGGACTCTGCACCGCCAATGACGACCATCTGTGCTCTGCCAGTCAGCCAGTTCTCAACCCACCTCACTGTCCACTCATCTATCCCACACTTCCTCAGCTTTGTTATAAGGATGTCGTGGGAGACAGTATCAAACGCCTTGCTGAAATCAAGGTAGACTACATCCACTGCTCTCCCCCCATCCACCCAGCCAGTGATGACATCATAGAAGGGCTATCAGGTTGGTCAAGCATGACCTCCCCCTGGTGAACCCACGTTGGCTACTCCTGATAACCTCCTTTTCTTCCAATTGTCTGGAGATGGCATCCAGCACAAGCTGTTCCATCACCTTTCCAGGGACAGAGGTGAGGCTGACTGGCCTTTAATTACCTGGATCTTCCTTCTTGCCCTTTTTGAAGACCGGAGTGACATTGGCTATCCTCCAGTCTTCAGGCACCTCCCCCATTCTCCAAGACCTCTCAAAGATGATAGAGAGCAGTTCAGCAATCACCTCATTGGTGTTGCCTAGGTGCTCTCGGACCGCCTCTTCCCTGACTAAAGGGAAGTCTTCCATTCCCCAGACCCTCTCAGTAACCTCCAGGGTCTGGGGTTCCTGAGGGAGAGCTTTTTCACTGAAGACAGAAGCAAAGAAAGTGTTCAGTATCTCCGCCTTCTCAGCATCCCCCGTTACCAGATATATAAGTTAGATCTACGTAAATTTTCCTCATGAACGAATCATTGTCTCACCTCTCTCTATGTGCCTTCAATATTTTCTCAGTAGTTGTGTTTCTGCATTGCCATAGTTCTCCCGTTTAATCTGAAATTTTATTAATTAACTTTGTATCATATATTAACATACATGTAGATATACAGATCGTACCTGCATATGCAGTGATATATTCTTTTTCTTTTCTTTCTCCAATTAGCCTCTGATAATGTGAACAGGCTAACATGATTACAGGTAATGAACCAATTACTATTTCTACAGTCATGCTGAACTGTTTTTCCTTTGACTTAATTATGTTTAAAAATAACAGGCTTTCATTATGCTTTTTATTGATGGTCACGTTTACACCTAAAGTCAGATAATCAGCCAAGAGCACATAGCAATATGAATTGAATACTTACTGCTCATGTGAATACATTTTTAAACTAGCAAAGCAACAAGAAGAAATATCTGTAATTGCAATTTATGGAGAGTCCTGGAAAGTCATGTATCCTACGGTACACCCCACAGCAGACACAGATGAACACTATATATGCCTTTGTGTATCACCGAGCCTTTATAACAACAGAGACAAGGAAAACAAGAAAGAGAAAGAAGATACAGAGTCAGAGGCAAGATTCAGCTTGCTTGGTAGCATAGTTGCTCTAACTTAATCTGCAGAAGCATAACTTCACCCCACAGGGGGGCTTTGGTTAGGCTTTTCTCCCCTGTGAGCTCTCTTGAGAATAAACCAATTTTATTTATTTATTTGCATAACCACCATCCATCCTGCAGCCCATCCTGGGACAGGAGGGCAAAGCTGGGGACAGTCCAGACTCCATGCCCCTTTGACTCATCTGGTATGGGGGTTGGTCCCAGGCCATTCACGTAGCCCAGTGCAGAGCTGCTTTCTGCCACACTCACGCAAAGCTGCGTCCTCTCTCGTCTTCATGCAACAGGAAGCTAGTGCTCTGCTCCAGGCTCGGAAATCATGGCTCCTGCTCCTTTCCCCACTCCTTGCTCTGCAAAAGCATGTTTTGACAGCAGAACAAATCCCCAGGGGCTCTTCTGTTGCTGGAGTTGTGATGTGAAAATGGAAAAGTGAAAAGAGCATTTTGGCCCATGTTTTTAACCAAATAAAACAAGGCGGGCTTGAGTAAAGAAAAAGAATTCAGGCCTGGAGCAGATTAGGGGGCTAAGGGGTAAGGGCGAAACTTTTGTAACTAAAAATCTTCACTTTCGAAGCCAGACACAAGGTAAATTTACATCGAACTTCAGGTCACAGCTGCCTCTTTCAAATACTGCCATGTCAGACACTGTCTGTGTTTTCTGCAAGAGCCAAATGTCTGTACCACTTCCCAGTGAATTAAAATGCATTAAAATGCATGCGTGAGGGGACTAGCCTGACTTCCCATGAGCTGGTGGAAGTACTCTCCATTCCTCCCACTGCAGCTTCACCAATAGGCTGTAAAGCTCAGCCCTGGGAGCAGACACGTAGATGAAGCAGAGTTCTTTAGCTTGGCAGCAACAGAGCAGGGAAATACCATCCTAATTTCCAGGTTTTATTCCAAGGACAGTTTCTATAATATTTTTTTTTCCCAGTGACTATTTTTAAAAATGAAACACTCTGCTCAACTACTTTAGAGAGCGTGAGCTAATCTTCAGGAGAGATTTGAAAATGTATCTAAGTTGCTTCCCTTTGTACAAAGAAGCCCATGTGGGAGACGTTAAAACTGTCCTAGGAGTTGCTCATTTAGCTTGTTGGCTGTTTTAGATCCTTTTTTTCTGAGATGCTTAAATCTTTCTTTAAGCATGGATGTTTGCTGTGCTTTGTAACTTAAGATTTTTGGACTCTATTTGAGGAGCCAGATGCCTCAGAGTTAGGTAGTGAAGCATTTTACTTTTCGGCACGTATGTTCTTAATTATATCCAGCCCCAGTATGAACATTGCAGAAAAGTCTCTCTGCATTAAGAAGAAGTTATATTAAGCCATAGAAAATTGTTAAATTTTAATGTGACGGAGCACTCAAACTTGGTTCTTACTAGTGAGAATCTCATTTACAAAATGGCTGCTAATGAAATCTCAGAGAAAATATGTTGGCTTCAAAGCAAAATTAAAATAAAGACAAATGACTGAGGAATTATTGTTTTCAACAAGTTCTTTTTTCATGTGCTAATTACAGGGTAAGAAAGTGATTTGAGTATCTTATTATCTATTTTCTCCTTTTTCTGCCAGGAGTTTATAAAGGGTGTGAAAATGTAGGGGAATAGTAATAATTTCATTTATGTTTTAAAGAAAATCAAGTTAATCAAGTTAACCAGCATTTAATATCAAGAGCCTGAGGATTCCATTTGCATGACTTTGAAGGACAAATACAATATTATCAGTTATGTCAGTGAAAGGAAAAATAGGGCCTTAAGCAGATCTATTTATTTATATATATACAAAAAATCATCTCATTGGAGAAAGAACTGACATAGGAGAGAAACCCACTGGGATACAGACAGAGATACTCATTTTGTTGTAACTAATGCAGTTATTCAGATTTCACAAAAACAGTTTTTTACTGCTATGAGCTTTTACGTTCTTTTACTTACATTTTAGAGGGGGAAAAAAACAGAATGGCAGTTTCTACAAATATTAAAGGTAAAATTTCTCCTGAAATAGTATGATTATTACAGTGGTTTGAATGTTTGCAAGTTCCAAACTGCTGACATATTTTAAGGGAGTACAAACACATTTTCTGTGGTCAAGGTTCAAAAACTGCGAAACAAAGACATCCATTGTGGTAAACACTGCTAGAAAAGAATTCAGTGTTCGGTACATTATAAAGCATGAGATAAATTCCTCTTGTTTTTAAACCAAAATTGTAGGGCTGCGCAGGGTTGCTGCTTTGCTCAGAACCCTCCGGCAGTTGCTGGCAGCCCCAGCTTCTCACAGGGAGGATGCTTCAGCCAGAGCACTGGCATTGATTTTTCTCAACACATTGCTCCCATACTTTGTGCTCTGCCATGGATGCCCATTAAATCTGGAATTACATATAAAATTGCATTGCTGACCTTCAAAGTGATGCACCAATTTAGTCCTGCTTACCTCACAGACCTCCTATCTAAGTATTTGCTTAGTCATTCCCTGAGGTCCTACCCTGCTGCTCTCCTGTCAAATCCTACATTTAAAGCAAGAGCCTTTGGCTTTCACGCTTTCAGCATCTCTGCTCCTCAGCTGTGGAAGTTGTTGCCGGTGAAGGTTCACGAATCAGCATCCTTTTTCCTGCCTGTTTTACAAACACCCGTTAACTCTTATCTGTTCTCCTCAGTTTCTTCTCAGCGTGCTTAAATAAAAATGCCGCGGGCTCTCAGCCTTTACTTTGAACAGCAATTGTTAGGGTTTATTTTTAAATATAAACAGCCACAAGGAGTCTGGAGGTGCTAAGCGGTCAGAGAGCCTGATGAATAATGCGTGTCATTCCTCACTAAACCCAAAACAGCCACTTCTGGACCACTTGACAAAGCCATGGAGTGGGCGAGCCAGCAATATGTGCCCTGCTCTGAGGCAGCGCAGGGCCCAGTGGTATGCAGGCCTCATGGGCAGCTGTCCTGCACCAGCCAGAAGCCCTGCTGTTTCTCAGGCCTCTGTGGCTACAGGACAGGCCTGCATCCCTGTGCTAGGATGCTGGGAGACATTGGCCATCCTGGCTTCCCCCAGAACTGAGGCCAGCCTGAGAGCACTGTCACTGGGGGGCACAAGGTGCTGGGGTCAGAAGGGAGATGTGTTTAAAAAGCTGTTATTACTCAGACCACAGCAGTTGGAGAAATATCTTGAAATAACATGGTGCCAATATCCAGATAGTTTTGAGCTGTCTCATTTTGTTTTGCACTGAAACAACTGTAAGCACTCTGCTGTCATGTCGGAGCGGTGAATAGGAAATAAGCACCAGCAAGGTGGTAATGCCTTAATCACTAACAGCAGTTTGAAAAGCAAACGTCCCTGGTCAGCACTTCCCACAGACCATCTTTTCTTGTGTGACAGAGATCAGCTTTTAAGCTGTCAAGGAGTTTCCTCAAAACCGCTCCCACCCCTCTTTACATCGCTTTGTCCTCCCGCACTTGGGTGGGAGCATTTTGCATCTCCCCTAGAGGTCCTCCTCTTCTCTGTGTTTCTCGCCAGACCAGGGCTGAGGGGCTGACTTCAATGGACATCCATCTACATCTTGAATATTACAAGTGAGTTTATCTGAGATCGCTGTCTGCACCTCCTGCATACTCGCAAGCTGCAGATTAAACTCATTGAGAGCAAAAAGGCAGCATACAGGTAGAAGAAGGCACACAGAACTCATGGTTGCAGACACAACACTGAAATCTGCCACATTCCCTGTAGCAGCATCCTCTCATTCCTCAAGAGCATGGTTCTGCACCAAAGGAGAAAGCAAAGCTAGTGGGGATGCAGGGCATGCTTCATGTCCTGTAAGAAGTTTAGCACAAAGTGATTTCTGTGCGAAAATTCACATGTTGACATAAAGCTACCTTGGGTACCACTTGTCCTAGGAGCTAAGAGGGCTCTCCACATGCATGTTTTTGTTTATTGCTACTTTTTGGCACAACAGCGATACAGCCTCAGTGCTGTATTAAATCTGTTCTTATACTCCTCGTTTTATCAAGCACCCCGGCCTTAACTGTGCCAACATACAGATTCCAGGTGTATTTTGATTTTTTTGTTGTTGTTGTTGTTATATTCTTCAAGCTTGTTGCTCAACAACAAAAAGAACAAGTTCAACAAAAACAACGAGACATTGCTTGAGTCACTCTGGCTCTGATAGGCCTCACACTATGGAGCCACGGCTTCAGCCTGATTTTCCTGGACTGGAAAGACTAGGTTGGTGTGGAACCTTTCTCAGAAGGTGATCTATTCCGAAAGCACTGGAGATAGCTTTGCACAACAATTAAAATATCAGAAGTTCCTTCTTCCTCTTCCTCTTCCTGTTCCTCTTCCCACATACTTTCAAACAGAAGAGGACAGCAGTCCAGCCTTTTATTTTATCCAAATTGGCCTCCAAGTGGTTGCCTTCATTTTTTAAGATGCTTCCTGCATTTTAGGTGCTATTTATATTGTATATTTTAACACCACAAAAATAATCAGAGATGAGCAAAAAGAGTGTAATCTATGAATAATTCGAATAATTTCATCTCTTCTTTCATTCATTATTTGATTCTAAGCAGCTAGCAATGTTCCTGAATCTGTTGATCATTTACAGTTATTCCACCAATTACTTTAGCAACATAATTTCAAGTTTACAGATTGTGCATTAACTGCTTACTACAAACATAGGAAAATTGTTAATTTTGAACTGCCATATATATTTTAGATTTGATGCATAGATCATGTGATTTACCTACATATTTAATATCAAAAGGCATTAATTTCTGTCAGCATATAAAGGTGATATAGTGTGACATTTTATATAGATCCTCCTGCCTCCAGTTCAGCATCAAAATGAGCAGATAAAGTATCATCAGATACCAGATTCTTGCCTCTGATACAAATTCATGTTAATGGAATATACATACTCCAAGTTTCCAGTACTGTTGAATAATAGCATCCCCCAAAGTACATTGCTTTTTCTCTTTCTTTTCCAATACAAATACCAGATCTTGCGAAGAGCTTAAGTTGTGATGCCTGCTGGGTCTGGATCTGCCATCAAGTAAACCCTATGATATTCTGCTGGGCTGGCATTACCTAACCACATTGGTGCAAGCAGTGGGTGGAGCAGAAGCCTCTGATCAAAACTTACACATGCATTAGATTTCCTCTAGCATTTATGCTTAGTTTCTCATTAATAAATAGATGCTTATGAATAAACAAGTACTAAAGTAGATGGGTATTATTTTCTAAATTTCTGATTCAAGATGAAAAATGCCCCCAATTTATGCTGACATATAGTGGGAAGGGTTTTAAAGAGCCTGCCTTTTTATGTGGAGATTAAATTTAGGCACTGGGAAAACCCTTTTTGTATATACAAGGCTTGGTTGCATGGTTAACATCTGGAATGTATTCATTTCTTCTATAAACTACATATGACTCCCTTTCTACTGCATTCCTCAAGCAGCAAGCAACATAGATGTATTAATATTAGCATGCCTTTGATTCATGTCTTTCTATTTTACAGTCTATCGCCATATGCCAACAGCATGTTACTGGGCATGATGCAACCAAGTCTGCCCCAGGAAATTCAGGAAGACTATTTTACTAGAAACTGAGACTAAAAGACCACAATTTAATTTTATGCCATTTGTTAAGCTGAAAAATATGAGAAGAACTTTGGCTCTTACACTGCCTTTATATTTTTGCAGTGATAGAAACGGCAAATGCTCATTCAAGCCTGCAGCAGAGTTGGTGAAGAAAAAGGTGAGTCCAAGAGGTAGAAAACTGGATGTAGGCAGCCTTGCACTTAGCAATTCCTCCTACTGGACAGGGATGAAAAGGACAGAATGCAGGTGGTAGAAGCCTTGCCCTGTCTACCATACCATAGCACAGCCAGCATGTGATCACTCTTTTACAGCTACCCATGATGCTTAGGTGTTGGCAAGGCCAGGAAGGGACTCTAGCCCCCAGTGCTGGTGTATTTGTATCCTCAGATAACTATTTCCACACTGTGAAAATTTTAGCTTGCAGTTGGTCCAGAAAAGAAGAACACACCTCCATCTTCTGCAAGTGTGATCTTATCGCAACTGTAACTCTGGTCTTCTTTATCAGATTAGTCCTCTTCAACATGACCTAATATCCAACACTTAACAATTGCTCTATATCTTTAGCTACAAAGCTCAGAATTTGAAATTTCGTGCTTGTTATGGCTCTGTGTGCTGGATACAGAGAACTCTGAAAGTTTCCAAGATTTTAATGGTGTTACATATTGAAGAACAATATAAGCTTAGCAAACTGTCTAAGAGACCGAATGCCTTAAGGTTTTGGTGAGAGGGCCACCAGATCTGTTGGGAGTGAGCAAAGGTATGTACTGCATGATTGTTCTCAATAGTCAGTGATTTGCTGTTCTCAGTATTAAGGTGTTTTCATCTGAGACACATCATCAAGATAGATGGCATGAACTGAAACTAATTTTAACTAGATCCAGAAAAAAGTCAGATGTTGACAGGATGCTGAAACTCACTCATTTTCCTCCCCTAGAACAAAGGATCATCTGGAGTACCGTGCCAATACTGGGGCACCACATTTCAAAGAAGATTGGAATAAATCCAAAAGAAAGGTCAGAAGTCTAGAAAATATATTGGAAAAGAAAAGAATATGTAAGTTGGAGTTATTCTGCTGAAAAGAAAGAAGGCTGAGTGTGCTGTCTTCATCATTAAGGGCTTTTAAAAGAACAAGCTAGAAAAAAACATATGTCAGAAATGACATTGCAGTAGATAATCCTGTCTTGGGTAGGGGAATAGATTGGATGACTTCCTCAGAGATTTCTCAGCTGTACATTTCTACAACAGAACAGATCCATAGGCTGTTGTCAAGTGATGCCTTGGGTCTGGGGAGAACCTGGCAATATGGAGAAGCTTGCACTTCCCCACAGGTGTTCTTACATGATATATTGGGCACGGGAGATTTTCTACTCCACACAACTGCTCCTGCTGAGGAGGAGGCTTCTCATGCACATTTTTATTTCAAGTACGAAGTAGCACAGGAACATAAAAATAACATTTTAAGAAACCTTGATTTCTAGGAAACTCAGTATAATAGTTGAGGATCACTTTACAAGATAATGGAGATTATTTAAAAGAAGGCTTTTTCTTATGTATCTTCTTTACAATTGTTTCTCTTGATTTAGAGGACAACATTTTGACCTGACACCTGTGATCAGAGTTACAATGGACTTTGTGTTATTATGAGAACACTTAATGTACTCCATGTAATAATATTCTACCAGTTCTTCTACCATCTTATGCACAAGCATATAGCAGCAGTTCGTAGTTAAAAAAAAAAAATAGAGACATTTGCATTATTTTCATCTCCATAATGGTGCAGCATAACTTTTCTGACTTAAAACTTTTTATTGGACAAGTTCTGCTTTCCTAATGTTTTGATCATCTAAACAGTAGCTGCACACTAGATGTTTTATTTTCAACTGGCAGTCTAGTTTTTCTTGAGTAATTCCAGTGAGTACTCAGACAAGCAAAATAAATCCTTAATTTAGTTGCTAATTTTTGACACTGTGTTATTACCAACCAGGACCCTGATTCAGTTTGAATTGCCAAATGTTTTTCATTTAGGACACAGTTACAGATACTTTTGTTTCTCTCACAAACATAGCATGGTATGGAGTACATTTGCCATGCATGTACTCAAGGACATAAGAGAAAGCCCCTCAGCCTTCATTTTACGCCTGTGTGCAGCATTGTGTGAGCTTTAGGCAAGCACAACAGCAGTGCCTGGTGCAGGCATCCCAGAATTAAACATACTCCGCACACTATATAGAGTCAGCATGGACTTCAAAAACCTGTCATTATATCTCCAGGCTTTCTGTCTCCACTCGATGCCTTGTTTGTTTATTATTTCATTTATTACTCTTCTGCCTTTTTTAGGCAAATGTTGACTTAAAAAGAAAACAGGTGAGAGGATCAGATTCTTTCTTATTCTTCACATATGACTGAGAAGCAGAGGACAAAGATTTTTTGCCACATTGTCACCCTCCTGTTATTGTGCCAACCGTATCCCAGGCAGAGCTCCAGCACTAATGTCTGTAAGAGACTTTCTGGTAAGTGTAAATCTTCTGAGCACAGTCACAATCTGGTTGCATTCCCAGTTCCCAGGCATGAGAAGGAGATGGCATACAAGCCAGAACATCTGCCCTTAGTCACTGGAGATTTATCAGATAATCTTCAGGGATCAGACACGTTTGTTGCTCAGCTGCTTTTTGCCACCAGTGCTCCTGGAATTGACCTCTGGTCTAATAAAAGCAGGGGGAAGAGATTACTTTAAATTTGAAGTAAACCAAAAGCAGGCTTCCTTCAACATGTAATTTGTAAGAATGCAGCAAAGACTCCAAGAAGAAAAATCTGCATCACCACCCCCACCACAAAATTAAAGCATTGTCGTTAACTATGCACAGAGACGGCAGAACTCAAAGCAGCCTTCCAAAAACAAACCGTTCCTTTCGTAAGCAATCATTGCAAATTGCAAAAGCAACAAATGCTTTAGCCGCAAATGAAGGAGCCACTGCCTGGCCGCAAAGCTTCTTATGAAATTTGCCACATGCTAAGGAAACATATAAAGACATTTGCTAGTGTTAAATTGGTGAAAGATCGGCGCTTTCTAGGAGGTACTGAAATTCTCCTTTTCTGGATGCAGTCATAGGCTGAAGGTAATGAAGGAAAACCATACATTCCTGCTGTCAGAAAGCTTTTTTTTTCCCCCATAATGGAATTGTTGAGCAGCAGTGTCCTTGGAGAAGTGGAATTAAAAGAAGAAAATAAAAAAGAGGTGGCAGCATTCGTTTTTGTTATTGTTGAGGGAAGAGACATGGAGGACACCATAAGAAAAGTACTGCCACAGAAAGGTGCACAAAATGAAGTATACCAAATGCGGACAGGTTATGATGAAAAATTCTTACTACAACGTAGGATTTCTTTTCTGAAGCAAGAGGTTGATTGGGACAGGCCTCATTACTGCAGTGAGAGCCTTTCCAAGACAGATCATGATGAGAGATTTGTTCTCTTGCTAGATCAAAAAGTTGCCATTCTGACTTTTCTGGATTATCCTTCTTCTGTTGTCAAATTAAAGGAATGGAAATACTGCAAACTCTCTGCTCAGTGAGCAGTCTCTATCTGTTTAGCTGCATTCTAGTACAAAACAACCTCCTACCTGGAGGACTGAAGCCAGCTCATGGGAGCTCTACAAGTCCTGAGGGCGTGCAGTGTTAAGGCAGGAGTGTCTTCTCCTTTTCAGCTAGTTTAGGATTCAAGACAAGGTGGAAAACGCTCAGAGCAATGGGGGCCCAATATCACTACAGCACATGCAAGAAAACTCTGCCAGTCTCTAACTGCTATCTTAAGAGATGTTCATTGCCAATCACATTCTCTTCCATTACAAGTTTGTAGATCTGAGCATAGGAGTCTTCTTGCATTTAACTTAAGAATGAATTTCAAATTGTTCAAGTTTAGACATCAGTGCTAAGCAACTGAATGTACATTTTGGGGGTCTAAGAACAAAGCCTGCATGGAAATCTCTGCAATGGTGCTGGGGAGTGGCATTTCATGGCCACAGAATTCTTAAGACAGAAGTCCCCACAAGGACATTTATCTGCATGGCGTTTTGATGTAATAGAAATAAATTTTAGAAATAGAATGGGAGTGAGGAAATTGAAAGAAATAGAAGTAAAAGCATGGAAGAAGTGAGAAAAAGACATTAGAAGGAGATACAAAATCAAAAAGGTGGTAAGATGAAGTGCAAAAATTAATTTGAAAAGCCTTTTCAAAGCAAGAGAGATGGAAGAAAAAATGAATCTAATGTGCAATGGATGAAAAGCAAAAAGGGCAAAAAGGTTGGAGTAGCAAAAGCAAAAAAAAAGCAGAAAAAAAGCAGTATGAAAGCAGAAAGTAAAAGAACATGCAAGGAAAGTAAAGAAAATGTTAGTGAGGTTTTGTTTCATCATCTTTTCTCCATAGAAAGGGTAAAACTTTGGAAATTCAGGAATGTATGAATGATATACTTTGCATTTAGGGCAACAGTGGCCAAGATTCTGACTTAATACATAGCAGAGCTGTTGAATCACTTGGGTTTAGGGCATCGAAGCATGGAACAATTTTATTTTATTTTTTCAGTATTCTTAGTGACACTTCTGTTTCAAATGCACAGAAGTCAAGACCACAGGCTCTCTCTCTTCCCTTCAGCTCAGCTCTCCAGAAGGCCAGTTGGACCTGGGTGGGCTGAGTATTCGTCCAGTGCCTCACTAAAAGTGCACTTTGGTCTCACTGAAGTCCTGGAAGGAGTGAACTGGAGACATATGCTCATGAGGAACAACATTATCTTTTTTTACCTAAGACACCACATGCTCCAAGCATTCTTTCCCCATGTAATGCTGCCTTTCCCACTCCCACTAGAAACAAGCAGCCCACCAAAATAGTTCCAAGTATCAGTGTCAGGATTACGGCTCTGTGAAAGCAAAAACTGCTCACACTGCCCAAGAAGTATTATCCTCTTCCTGCCTGTGGGATTTTAAACTTGCCCCAGGGTATTCTGGAGGCAGTGCAGCTCAGAGTCTGCTTTGAAGTCCAAGGAGATCTGGCAAGTCTGCTCTGGGCCCTTTTGATTGCCCTTTGGAAGCTCTAATGGATTTTTAATCTTTACCTCTGTCAGCACTAAAATCACTCCCACAGATTAAAAATAAAAATCTCAACCAGCTAAATTATATAGTTCTTTTGTTCAAACATACTTTTAAGATTTGCATAATTTAGTATTGTGGTCAGTAATAAACACAGAGAAACAGGGCTCCCTTTCAGGAACACCTAATCTTAATAAGGTGGTTATTCAAATGTCTACGGATGTTTATGGAAATATAACATTTAAAAATAGAAAGTGGTTTGGGTTTTTGATCTTCTGTTTAAAAGGAAAAAAGTGCTTCAATAGAATTAGTAACACTTGCAGGATATCAACCCACTCTCATAGAAATGCAATTTAGCAAAATGAATGTGGTTGGAAAGTCGGGCCAGAATAACAACAGCTAACTTCAGATCCACCCAAGGCTTGTGTGGGGGCCATACCAATTAGTATAATAGTTGTGTTTGTTGGGAATTGAAGTCTTTCTGCTTGGGATGTGTCCCAATTAAAGAATTGTATTTGAAGTGGGATTTAATTTTAACATTTTGATGCCAAAACTTTTACTTGCTGCGTCTGTTTTTATTTCAAGTGATGCCGAAGTTACATTTTCAACTTGGTACTGCTGTCAGCAAGCCTCTCCAGTGTTTTTATTTACTGTAGTGGAGTGACAGTGGAAGGGTATTATGCCAAGAATCATGGTTTCCCAAAGATTAACCCAAAACAGATGACCTAAATTGTATGAGGCCCAACTCATGAAGAATTTAGTGGGTTCTTTTTCAACTAACATTGAATTGAGCTTAAAGAGATCTGTACCATTTATTTCTTTCAAAACTGGGGAACATCAGATAAAAAAACAGTCTCTATCAGATCCTAATGAAAAAATTCATACATAAAGTACCCACTAAATGCAATCTTCTTTTTTCTGTTTGCAGACTACCAGTGGGGCAGCCAGAGTTTCCTTAAGCTTATGGATGTATCAAACATACTTGAAAAATATTATTTTTAAAAATCTATGGGTAGGTCACCAATATTTAAAACTTGTCTTTTCTTGCTTAGATGTTACTAAACAGCTAAGTCACGAGCTGTTTTCTGCCATTTTTCAAGGAGAAATTTAGCCTGAAACCCCATATGAACTTAAAATGATATCTCCATGGAAACAGTCTTCTAACACTGAAGCTATTTTCCACTAACATATTTGTCAGTAAATCACAAATTTTAAATTTTCAGAAAAAATAAACCAAATCACAGAATTAATTCACTGAAATCTAGATCCACTGAGATCTAAAATTAATCCCAATACTGCTGAAAATAGGATTACTACTGGTACATAAATAAGTGAAGCAGAACAAAAGCCATCAGCGCTTCCAAAGCCACTCGAGTTCAGGATGTGGACAGCATGAAGTTTACAAGTGGTATTTAAAAATCAATATGACATTTTATGGATAGATAATATGAGTTCGGGGAAATGAGCAGATCAAGTTTTGGTTTGTCGAGAAGATGCACGACATAATTCACTACATTCTGAAGCTGCTAAAGAATTCATCTTATTAGAAGACAGTTATACTTGTCCATACATACACAGAAACCTCTTCCCTTGCATTTTTCTGAGCTGCACTAATATTTTAGTATCCTTAACTACTACTAGTTTAAAGCTTGGTACATTTCTGAGCTAAATATGACAGTTTAATATTTATATTTACATGGTTCAGAAGAGAAAGCCTCAAGTCAAACAGAAACCCAAGGTTTCCACCCCTGGGACTGATACAGTCTGAGAACTGCCAACTTTCAAAGTGATGGAAGAGTGTTGATGGACTAAGGATAAGGTCCAGTCAAAAGAATTTTGTCTTATATTGATTCAGTTTTAGAAATTCCCTGGCTTTCTAATACTGTAAATCAGCCAAACAGACACATTGGAAAGATACCATAAAATATTTTTTTTAAGTGCAGAAGAAAGTCTGCATGCCATCCAAATATATACGGTTAGACAGATCATAAGCTTGATTCTCCCCTCATTTACATCACTGTGACTCTGCTAATCTCACTAGAGTAACTTCAAATACACATTTGTTATAGAGAATGGAATTCCGCTCTCAACCTGTGTGTGATATAAGCTTGGTAATATATATGAATCTGAACAGTTATTGGGCCTAGCCCCTGCGTTACCTGATTACACACAAGACATAATTTGATTTACGAATGCTGAAATTAAATATGGAACAAAACCAGTCTGAAGCAATGTCAGAAAAACCTTTGTTGGACTATACTTTCATCAGAATGATTTGGAGAAAGGAAGGATCAGCAGCAACTGATTAGCTCACAAGCAACATATAGAGTATATCTTGACATAGTAAAAAAAAAAAATTAAGTTTCTGGAGAACCATTCAGGTGTATTATTTACTCACCACATATTTCCTGAAGTGCCCACAATGAAAAAGATGCTGTCAGAACATGAGAAGCACTGGTCCATTCACCGGTGATCTGAAAATCCAAAATTCTTATCTAAAATTCATTCCTAATCTAATTCTGAAAATATACTTCTGAAGCTGAGTAATTTCTAATTAAAAATAAACTGCTTTAAATTAATAACATTTTCTCTGCACTGTAGGAGGAGTTGCAATTGCAAGTTTTAATTATGGCAATCTATCACAAGTCAAAGAGCTTAAATATGAAGGGTAAACTGAATTAAGTAGAGCACTTCTCTCAAGTGAGGGAGGCCAAGGATTAGTAACTGGAAACAAGAGGGTGAGGTTTGGGTATAAAAATCAGTTTATTCTCAACAGAAATCATATTAATATTGAGAGAGCATTGGTTATAATATGGTCCCATGGATATATGTACCTATATATACATACCTGTATATACATACTTGTATATACATATATCTATTTGTGTATACATATATGAGTGTGTGTGAGGGATACCTGAATAAATTCAAAGCTGCTAAGAGCCTCAAACTGAAAAAATCTAAAATATCAAAGTGAACAATGAAATCTCTTGGAGTAAGGAATTTTCTAGGACTTCATAGCGGCAGATCCAAAACTAATTGAAGACATTCCATACACAAATTTAAAGTACTCTGAGGTATACACATGAGTAATGTACAGAAAAAAAAACTAAAGCTGAAAGACCTAGCTGTATATTTTTCACTGTTTTATTTTTCCCTTTCTACTTCTCATATTGAGCTCTTCTATCAGCTTAAATAAAATGTATTTCAAGGAATCTTTATTTTTTGACTTTATTTTTTCTTCTTCTTCTTACTAAGGAATACATTAGCACATGTGGCAGTTTTGTTTCCTTTTCCCGCTATGCTCTAATTATCTTCTGAGTGCATACACATGAGAGAGGAATCAGCCCCTTGTTCCAAAATCTTACCTCCTGTGGCAGAATGTCAAAGGTATCAAGTCAGAAATCTGCCAAGATTTTTGTATGGTTGGTTTTGGTGTGCGTTTTGCTGTTGGTGGTAGTGGTTTAATTTGACTTGTTTTGGTGTTTTTTGGTGTTCTTTTTTGTTGTTGTTGTTCTTGTTTTGTTGTTGTTGTTGTTTGTTTCTGGAAATAAATTGAACATTGCTTGGGTCTACATTAACTTTTCCAATGATCCTCCAGTATCTTCAGGATCTACCCTGAAAGAAATGTTCCAAGATCAGTTACTTTCTGCCAGTTCCCTGTGAGGGAACCAAAAGAAGTTAAATTGTCTGAATTCAAATGAAAACAAAACACTGTCCATAGCTGTGAGCTTTCAATTGCTCTCATGGGAACCCTCTTGTTATAGACTCTGGAAAAGTAANAAAAAAAAAAAGTAAGCCTTGCCAAAATATTGCTTTCCAGTTTTATTCATTTTCTGCACATTAATTTTGTAATGTTCTCATTATTTATGAGGTAGCAATCAAGGAATCGTGCTGTATTGTGACATGTACAACACAAACAAGTAGTAAAGATCTCTCTGCCCCTGAGGATTCACAACCTAGTCAGATAGGATGCTGCAGGTGCAAGAGACATGCAGTGAAGTTAAGGTTGGCTGGAATAGGGGGATAAATAAAAAAATAAAATGGGTCGAGCAGAAAAAGCTGACTCTCCTCTAAGCCTACCTTTGCCAAGCAAGTTGTGATTTGTAGGCACAGCAGCTGAAAGAGGAGATTTAAGAGAGGATTAAACAATGCAGCAGATATTCCCATCAAACTATATGATTTTTTTAATTGAGTTCATTTTTGGGACTAAACTCTTGACAGTTTTTTGTGAGTGAAAAATGAGTCAGTCCCTCAAAAAAGAACAATAAGGCCTAATGGAAATGACTGACTTCCAGACTGGAACAAAGGAGAACTGTCATCTTATCACCTTCCCCAGTACTTCAAGGGACAATGAAAAAGTTGTACATTCTTAGGACAAGCTGCAGCTAAGCAGAATGTATCATCCATATGACTTGCAAGCACCCCATAAGTTAAGAGTTGGTGTGCACTAACACAGCAATGTTGGAAACCTGGAACCAGCAGAATGTAGATACACTACCACCAGGTTATTATTAGTTACGAATTAACAGCATAAACCACATAGATAGCCAAGCAGTCATAGAAGAATGAGGGGAGAATATACATTTTTTGCGCATGCCACATCTCTAATATTGCTTACACTGAGCCATAATTCAGAATAAGAATCAGAGAAGCCTTCATCAGCATTTGTAGAGGAGGCCAAAGAAGATTCAGGTTAGAGGCTATGCGTCAAGAATATTTTTTGCTATTATTCACAAGGAGCAATAAGTCTATTAAAAGTTAATGCAATAGGAAATTGGAAATTGTACAGCAACTTCTGTGCAGTGAAACTCATCTTTTTAAAGTAAGTTCTGAAGACAATGATGACTAAATCTTTATCGGACTTGTGGTGCCATAAAGCCAAGAAGATCTGGGGCATTGATAGGAGTCCACGACTGTTACACAGATGGGCTTTTGTTTGCAGAAGTGACATGAATATCAGAAATAAATGAATGCCAGTGCTCACATTTCAGTTTGTTCACAGGAACATAGCACAGGAATTACCCTGCTTGCTCTATCACCTTGTAATTTCTTTCATGCGTTCATGCAGCGCCATCTAAGACCAACAAAGATTTCACTGCTCTCTCTTTTAATAGCTCCAGGAGTGTAGAAGAGAATGTAAGCATGCAGCTTTTCTCTCCCCAGTCCCAGCTACAGAAGGGCAGATTCCCTTTTGAAATCTATAAAAAATGGCACACTGGGGCCCTGAGACCGGAGGTGGGCGTAGAGTCACACCAGTAAACCTGCTTGAGGTTGTCAGACTACTAAAGCTTCACATTTCTGTGGTGAATCATTTTCAGATACAGTCAGGATGAAATGTTCTCAAGAGACAGGATTTAATATCGATGGTTCACAAAAAAATACCTAAATGAAGCCAAACTCCTGTACAGACAAGGCCCCAACTGATGTTTCGCCAAACCAGGAAACGCCTGTAAAGAAACACACATGCACTAAAAACAGCAGTCCCCAGGGCCTCCTAACAGAGCCACGGTGGAGCCCGGCTAACAGAGCCCGCTGAACGCACACTCCGAGCTGCCCTGTGACTGCAGGGAAGAGGCTGACGAGGCAAGGGTTAGGAACACTCCATATAGCCAGAAAGCAGCAGAGCCAAAAGGGAAGTCATGCTCATTTCTGGTTAAATACATTGAATGAACTGTTTTTAAAAGAAAATCCACTGCTGATGGTCTGGGGTACGGCTCTTGTGACCTAATTAACTGCAGGTCTGAATCTAACAGGGGTTGAGATATCTCAGCTCACACTGAGGAAATTACAGAGGTTTGCAGAATAGTCTGCAGGAGTATCTTATCACATATTTGAGGCACCCAACCCTGCTCAAACATCAACTGCGTGCCATTACCCAACACCCTGCACACAGGGATGGGGACTCAGGAAGCCGAGGCCATGGTGCTGGGATGGGTGCTCCCTACAGGCAGGGGAGCTTTCTTATTTCACAGCCACAGCATCATCCTAATTCTTCCCACATCTTTGGAGTACTTTTCTATTTGTTGCAATGGCACCTGCTGGCAACAGCATGGGCAAAAGCTGTTGAGCTACGCAGATAAGTTTAATTATGACCCAAAGCGTGCAGTATTTCATTTCTCTCTCACACACACTCTCACCCTCTCTTTGGGTCTAATATAACACATTATACAGAACACAGGGAGGCTTGTTAGATTACTGTTGGAAGATGCAAGAATTGGTTAATTTTGCACCATTTCTCCCTGTCATTATAATCTTTGCCACAAGAATGGCTACATTCTGTGAAATGTTCTGTTCTCAGTGCAGTCATTGTCATGTGAATGAGCTATCGCAGAATCCTAATGCCTGAGATGTTTTATTCTTACATTTGTGACATTTGTATTTCAGTGACAAAGACTTCAGCAAGAATAGGGAATGGAAGAAATTTAATCCAGTCTCTTGATCATTTTTAAATTCTAATTTTATGGTCTTTTCTTTCCCAGATGGTACAGCACGGTTTCCTTCGTATGTAAGAAGTCTGTATTTAGACTAAGAATGAACTGATGAAATCAAACGTCTGGGATGTTTGTACTTTAATGGTTTATGCATTAACGCTACTGTATCAGTGCAAATTGCTGATAGTTAAGAAAGGTGAAAACCAAAGAATATTTGTTAGTCTTTTTTGCCACTTACAGTGCATATGTTCTCTTAAAACTCTGATAAGCTGGAGCTTCTATTACAGGAGCATATAATAAAAGATCAATTATTTTCATACACTGATATCAGCCAATGAGATAGTTGAAACTAGCATCAGAGGTAATTGGGCCAAGGAAGAGCACCATGGATCATTTTAAATGTGCCACAATGTGACATCTTGGATGCTGTTCTGCTTTGCTGGTTTCAGAGGCAAACATTACCATTGCTGTTAATGGAACCAGGATCAAGACCTCAGTCCAAAATCTCCTACCCAGTTAAAGTCTTTGTCAAGCCAAATGCCTCTGAAGTGGCTTGCATGAGTAACAGTTTAGACAATCCAGCTCTATTTTCTTTCTCAGTCTCAAATATGTTTTAAGCTTAACTTGTAGTTTTGCTGATTCTTGAAAATATAACATTTAGCAGGCAATTTTGCAGGGGTTCCCTGGTACACACATCAAGGGGTAAATTATTATGGTAGAGCAAACAAAACATTCAGATCTGCGGGAGGAGGGAGGGATTCTGATTATTTTTTTCCAGCCATGGGTACAAAATAATTGTTCTTCAATGATCTTTCCTACAGCGTGACCATAAAAAGGTGTCTGAGCTGTCAGAATGGTATTCGGATGGCTGACTGTCAAAGATCTGCTACAGCATCACAACTGGAGATTTTAATTGCATTCAGACATCACACTGGAAAGATGTTGAGTGCATTTTATTCCTTCCTCTCCCTCTTACATGCACATATTCAGAACATAAGCTTATACATACATATACATTTTCACAGATTCAAAATTGTATAATATTTTAATCTGTGTTCATGTCAGGTAGTAATATCCTCCTTACTCTTTCTCTCTTTAAATAAATGTTTGCAGATTCCACTTTTGATACCAGAACTGCAAGGCCTCATTATTTCTTATTTCCAGAGGTTACAGAGTTTTAATGTTAAAATGTAATCTTTGAGATAGTTTCATTTGCCTAGCCTAACCTCTATGATCAAATGAGCACCTTTTTTACTTTTCAAAATACTAGGATCTCAGGACCCATGCATTCTCTTAATCATTGCTCAATTTCTTTTATCCATGTTCCTTTTTTCCCTACACTCATAACAAGACTGCAGCTCAGACCTGCGAGATCTGAACTCTAGTCCATATTTTTAATGTCATGGTTCTATAGATAATATATTTTTTTGATTTTTAGTTCACAGGTAACCTACTTAAAGATATCTAGATATGTATTTTAAATTCTTAGATAAAATGTTCAAGTAGTTGATTTTAACTTGCAATAACAAAGAATTCAGAAAAGAAAATCCATAGGGAACATTCTAACAAGTATGTGGTTATCCTATTTTACAGGGCTGTATTTTACTGGGAATCTCCCTGTTTTCATGCACTGCTTTCTGGCCTCAGATTTCTTTTGAAAGTTTTCTTTATTATGAAGAAAAATAAATTGAGACTTTTGATACCTAGAGAAAAGCCACTTCATTAGTTCATTACTCTGAATATTAAAACTTTGCATTGAATATGGATGTTGAATGGAATAATGGGGTGCATGCTGACCATGAATACAACCAGACTGTGTGGCAACATTCAAATTCACAGGTAAAAAATAAACAAGGTATGGTATTTCTGTCATGGTCTTGCACAGGCACAGCTTTCAAAACAGTGGGAAGATTCGATCATGCAGATCCTTTCTACATTTAAATGCTTTAATACAGTGTCTCCAGTTCTAGTGTCTATGGTGACTTAGTATGCCGTGGAGGTCCATAGATTATTCCATCTCTACCCTGATACACTATGACGACAAGAAGCAACATAGGAAGTGTGTTTTGCCTCCTTTATGTGGCACCTTGTAAAGCACTTTTATTTTGAATTGAACACTTTTTGTATGATGCATGGGAAGAACATCTTGGAAAGGTACCCCTAGTCTCCCTCTTTCCCTATTCAGCAAGGGTCATGGAAGAAATTTATTACAAAACCTGAGCATCATGAAATTCTTTTTCCAGTTATGGGTAATTTTTGGCTCCAGGAGAGAAATGAGGTGGTAAAGTGATTCCTCAAACAGAAGTTTTAAATCACGTGCCAGTCTCTGCTTTTCATTCTCTTTCAGCTTGGTTACAATCACCAGATGATACTCCAGACAGCCTAAACAGACAGTATGGTGGCTCAAGACACCTAAAGATCATGCAATCATAGAATCATACAATCCTTAGAGTTACAAGGGACCTTTAAATATCATCTGGTCCAACTCCCCTGCATTGAACAGGGACATCCACAGCTAGATCAGGTTCCCCAGAGCCTGGTTCTTCATTAACTTAGTCAAATAAGTGGCTTGGCCTCTTCTCCCGTGTAACTAGCAATAGGACTTGAGGCCCTAAGTTGCACCAGGGAAGATTCAGTTTGGACATTAGGAAAAAATTCTTCTCTGAAAGAGCAATCAGGCATTGGAACAGGCTGCCCAGGAAGGTGGTGGAGTCACTGTCCCTGAAGGTGTTCAACATATTTACATGTTGTACTGAGTGACATGGTTTAGTGGGAAATATTGATGATAGGTGGATGGTTGGACTGGATGAACTTGAAGGACTTTACCAACCTTGTTGAGAAGGTTCAAATTCTGCCATACCACCAACATCTCTCTCTGACATTGTGGGCCAAAAGAATAAAATAGGAGGAATTACTTTCAAAGTAGCCCTCACACATAATTAAGAATTAAGAAAATAACCTGCCAGAAATCAATGCATAAGATTGAGAAACTTGAATTCATTGCAAGAAATTCTTTTCATAGCTCTCCTTTTTTTCTGGTATTTTTATGTTACGGCTTTTACCTACATGTGTCCTTACTATCTTAAAACTTAAGTAATAATATTGTTCTGCAAGGTAAACAAAATCACAAGTCAGCCTCCTGCAAATGATACAGCTATTTTAAATCATAATTAAAAAAAAAAAGTTTGGATTCTTTTGCTTACTGTCTCTGAGCCTTTTGTGTGCACTCAAACCGTGTTTTCCAGTTTTCTATATTCATGAAGACCAGAAACTCAATTTTATTTTGAAATGAAAGCTAAGATTATCAGATGATAATTGATTCCAAGGACTAGGACTTTAAGTAAAATACCAGTATCATGAGACTCCTGATAAAATCACTGCAGTTGGCAACAACTGAGGAGTCAGGCAGAGAGTATCACTTTTTTAATCTCCTTATTATATATATAAAAAAATCAGCACCATAAGTAATAGCAAATATTTCTCCATGATCTGCCAGCCCATGTATTCAGTTAAACTAACAATAATATCTCCATCTGGTGTGTACCTCCATCTGTGCCTCCCAACCTATTAACACCTCACCAATATGCAAGAAGGCAGATGTCCTTGATTTATAGGCATAGTACACAGAACACAGGCTCCAGCTATGTACACATCAGTGAAATAGAGATGACAATAATACTCACACCAAGAGACTGAGAGGCTAAATTAATTTTTTTTCCAAAACACATGGATATTTTTGCATAAAACCCAATAAAATTAGAATTTAATGGACTATGAACATATATTAAAATAATGTGAAAAAAGAGTTGTATTTGCATTCTTTTCAGTTAAATACCAGTGCAAAGATGTTGTTATATGGTTTAGATTTTTAGTCCAGCTACTCTCAAATATTCATTCCTATGTTGGATTTAGAAAAATATCCAACATATATCCAAAATATAATTTCATAAATCATCTTGCTAAAGATTTAGACAGAATATTTTCTGCAAGTATGTGAGCAACTAGAGGATATTGGTTTGCTTCTTCAACTTCTATTGACCTTACATGGGAACTGAGGGTACTTTTCACTTTACTACACTACAAACGAGAGGTCAAAAAAAGGGAGGAAAAAAAGAAGATGGCAAAACAGAAATTAAAGTGATTAGTTAAAGAAATAGAAGAAAGGTAAGACAGGAAACCTGAAATAATTAAAAACAGAAAATGAAGAGGAAAAAAAAAGTGAAAAAAAGTGAAGCAAAGAACACAGAAACAAAAAGCAAAAAAAAAAAAAAAATGAAATAGATGACCACAGGTTGCCTGTAGAAAAAAATATTTAGGAAAAAAATAAAAGAACTAAAAGTCTGCAAGAAAAAGAAAGCAGGGAGGGTGACAAAGGACGGTTGGGATAAAAAAAAAGAAGAAGAATCATAATGGTGATAAATGTTATATTTTCTACTATTAATTTCCCTCTTAGAAAAGTTATAGCAAAATAGCCTATTGCACAATGATGTCGTGATAAATATCAAAGGTTAAACCTCTTTTGGAAGAAAACTAAAATGTGAGTCGGTTCCTCTGATCTGGACCAGACACTGAAAACAAGTGTATGCTACATTGCCCAAATAAGAAGTGAATTAACTACACTTACCTTCTTTATCTTACAAACACTATTAGAAGAGTTTTGTTTGAAGTATATACATACCGGCTGGTGGATGTTTTTATGGAGCATTGGTTTGACTCAGGATAACGTTCTTATTTCTGATGGTACATGGACAATTATTATTTTCATTTACTTGCTTTTATTTCACACTAGGAAAAGCCAGGCCTCATGGTCTGGAGAGCTTTCATATTCACAGTACTTTCAGCTTCCACAGCGCTGTAAGGAAGTAGGTAAGGAAGACGTGAACGAGGTCAACATTAGTGCAACACTGGGGGGAAGCTAGGATAAAGCAAAGGCAAAACTGGAAGGGACGTATATTTCCTCAGTGGATCCTGATAGAGTTGTACCTTCTTTTGTATCAGAGAATGAGCACCTACTTCTCTTCCTTCTTCTTTAATGTTTGCACACACTGCTTACTCTCTAGAAACTCTGCTTTGCCAGTTGTGCAAAACTCAAAAAAGAATCAGTTTATGCTTGATCAGCTTGATAAACTTCTATAATGAAATGTGAAGGGACTTTGACAGGCTGGAGAGCTAGGCTAACAGGAACCTCATAAAGTTCAACAAGGAAAAGAACAAAGTTCTGCACCTGGGGAGAAACAACCCCATGCGAAAATACATGCTGGAGGCTACTCAGATGGAAAGCAACTCTAGAAAAGGACCTTGGTGTCCTGGTGTATGCCAAGTTGAACACAAGTCAGCAACATGCCTTTGCAGCACAGAATTGGTAACCTGCCTGCATTAGGCTAAGTATTGCCAGTAGATCAAGGGAGATGGTCCTTCCCTCAGCACTGGTGATGCTAGTGTCCACTGTGTCCACTTCTGGGCTCTACAGTACAAGAGAGACATGGACATACTGGAGAGAGTCCAGCAAAGGCCATGAAGATGATAAAAGGACTGAAACACCTCTGCTATGAAAACTGGCTGAGGGAGCTGGGACTGCTCAGCCTGGAGAAACAGAGGCTCATCAATGGCTATAAATACCTAATGAGAGCATTCCAAGAGGACAGGGCCAGGCTCTGTTCACTCATGTCTAGTGCCAGAACAAGAGGCAGTGAGCACAAACTGGCACACATGAGGTTCCCTCTGACCATTTGCTGTGTGGGTGACATAGCACTGCATGGGTTGCCCAGAGAGGCTGTGGAGTCTCTTCCTTGAAGATCTTCAAAAGCCAACTGCACATGAGTCCAGAGCACCTTGCTCTTGATGTCCCTGCTTGAGCATGGTTTTGGTCAGGTGGACCTTGAGGTCCCTGCCAACTTCAACAATCCTGTGATTATGTGATATATTTTTTTTCATTTTTACATTTCCCTGTCCCCAGCTTGCTTCCTTCACAGTGAGAAATGTCCTTTTAGTTGAACTATAAAGTCCTCTGTTCCCGCCTCCAGGTTACTATGCAGGTTTCTTCTTCCAAAAAAAGATCTCCAAGAAAACAAGTACTCAGTGAAGTCATCCATCAGAGACAAGTGATTTAATTCCATACCTCATTTGTTCTTTTACTGTAATTCTAAAGGATTTAGTACATCCTAGCTGTACACAGAGGTACTTCAGGAGCCAGTGATCAGATCATCTTAATTGGCTTTCCTATTTTCCTTCTCTTCAGCTATGTGATGGCTGAGGTTAGGTCTTCAGCTAGGCTGGTACAGTCCCAAATAGCTTCAGTGATGGTATGCAAGAGTCCTGGCTTGTAAATATGAATCAGATTGCAGGATTGTTAACATTCCAGGTGTGGGGCTTGTCTTTTATAGTACTTAGTAAAATGAGTCTTCAATCTCAATTATTAAAATAATAGGTAACACTATATATAGTCCTATATGTTTGTATTTGTATACATAAATACTATTCAAACAGCGCAGTTCAGTAAAATTATTATTTTTTGAAGAAGGCATTAAACTGGTGATCTTGTATGTTAACAGCATGTAGGTTTTAAAGTACCCTTGGGCCCTCTGTCTCATGATGCTAAAACTGTATTTAAAACAAAAGTTCCTCTCCCTCCATATGTTTTAATTTAAATATGGAAGGTATGGGATATGACCTTGTCTTCATTCCAGCAGTTGGATGTTCCTAAACCAAAAGTTCAGCATATTAACAAATTGCCTAATGGAAATATTTTTTAGGGAAATTAAGTCAACCATGAAGACCAAGCAAAAACTTCCCTATCAGACTACAAAGACTAAAAGCAACGCCTAAAAAAAAAAAAAAAAAAAAAAAAAACATATTAATAATTAAAAAAATAGAAGTGATTAATTTGTTAAACTGAAGCTTCAGCTCTCTTTGTCACAAAACACAGAACACACTTTACACCAATTGCTGCTGGTTTCTGTCTTAATTGGACTATTGCCTTTGTGCTCATGCTCAGAAATTCAGTATTTCAATGTTTCAAAGATTGACTGCTGCTGGCTTGCACCCTCCCCCATTCATTCTCAGGGAGCTTTGAAAGGTGGTCTGCTTTGACATGTACATCATTAGACAGAAGAGGGGAAGCAAGATATCAATATCAGAAATGAGGAATAGCAGGAAAAGAGTGTGGCAGGAAAAGAAAACTATTAGAAACACTTCAGTGTCCTGAAGTAAAAATAATAATAATAATAATAATAATAATAATAACTGCCAAGTTGGGCTGACAGAATCCCATCTAGAGAAATGGAGAGGCAAAATACCATACATTGACTCACTGGCCAGCTTTATCAAAAGAATAACACAGGAAAGCCTGCTTATATGGATTTTGATGAGTGCTTAAAATAAGAATTCTTGGTTCGGGGTTTAATGATCTTGCCTACCTTTTAGCTAAGGCTGGAGAAATAAAGTATAATTCAGGAGTACATAATCATTTTCAAAAAGCTCATCTCCAGCATTATCCAGTTTTTTGCAAAAGTTTTCCTCAGAACAGAATGCTGCATTCCCAGTTTAAAATAAATGGTGGTGGTGGCTTTAGGGAAGTAAATAAAAAACTCGGTATCACTGTCTCATTTAGGGTAGAAATGTGAGATCCATCTTTAGCTACAGAGCAATCGTAACTGCTTCAGACAGAACTTATCTATTCACTACTTCATCTAGGACCCCACTCCTTTTGTATATTAGTCATGGGATTTCCACAAATGTCCAGGACTGGGCTAATACTGCTTCTAGAGACATCAATAATACAACTCCCATTAATTTTAAAGGAAGACAAGCTAAATCAATGCTAAGAGCTTTTGAAAATCCT
Organism: Pavo muticus; assembly: GCA_016647715.1. NCBI lineage: Eukaryota > Metazoa > Chordata > Aves > Galliformes > Phasianidae > Pavo > Pavo muticus. The sequence continues at coordinate 1,984,777 of JACDJE010000127.1, read as the reverse complement.
TTCCTAAAGGTTTTATACAAAATTCTTCTGCCACCTAAATTATACCAGACATCACTAGCATCTCAGGTTGCATTCAATAATTTGTTTGATGTAGTGCTTACTTTGTTTATTTAAAAATAAAAGCAAAATTCCCAAATGAAATAAAAGTTTAACTGGATTTTAAGCTTTTATTGAATTCTTCTTAGGATGTCAAATACTGTTGTTTGAAGTTCTGCAGAATCAATGTGCAGTATTTTGCTAACCTTTTCCTTGGTTCCAGTTTGCTTGGGTTCTCACTCACAAAATTTCACTTTCTGGTTCAAACTCACTTATAAGTTCAGAGTGAATTTCAGCCAAGTCCACTAAGTGTGATCTGTTTTATGTTAAAGACAGCCCATAAACCGCTCAAAACTGGGCCCGGATTCTTTTGAAACTGGGCCTACGGTCTGTGTAAAAGCAAACTCAAGAAAATATTTTGATGAACCTAGGCTCAGTATTTCAAAGTCTGTAATGAAACCTGAAACAAACCAAATTCCAATTTGTTTGGGGCTTCATACTGCATGTGTTGCATCGCTCCGTCAAACTGATGACATTTTACCACAACTTTTACAGTGAAAGATTTTTCTTCCCATAATTTCCCCCAAACTCCTTGGCTGCTGGAAGCAGTAATGTATTACCATGGATACAGATTACAGAGTGGGGTATGGGGAAGAGAATGGAGGTTACAGAGTATAAAGCGATTTCTTTGGAGTTGGCATTAGGAGCAGAGAATCAGATAGCACAAGAGATTTTTTTTTTTTATTCAAATATGTGAAGATCATAAAAATGTTATTTTCCAGAAGATGAACTAAAATAGATTGCAAATTTGTGTCTTTGGTAGGGCCATCTTTTTTATCTGGAAAGCAAAGTGATAACCTTTGCATATTTACATATTTACATATTTATTTTGTCTGGAAAAGTGAAATTTAAAAATTAGTAAATTGATTGTAAATGCTTTCTCCTTTTGGCAGAGCAGGGAGGAAATAGGAGACTGTCTTGTCAAGTACAGAAATAGTCAGGCTTGCATACCTCAGATTCTGCCATGGCTGAGTGCAAACATGCTCATATACTTTGCTGTTCCAAAAAAAAAGAGCCAACCATAGCTTCGCCACCACCATGTGCAATTCTGAAAAGGAAGCCAAGAAGTGCAATCTGGAGAGTACAAAGTGCAGTGATGAGTGGTGAAGGACCTTCCAAGGGAGAAGCCAGACCTCCTTCCAGAGGACATAGCTCTTCTAAATACAGAGAAAAGTAACAGGTGAGCCAGAATTTTTTATTTCTGGACTAATGATGACCAATAAGATCCTCCAAACAATCCTATTAAAAACAGCCTAATGGAGTAATCCCTAGTAAAATCTGAAGGAGTGAAAGTGATGAAATTCCACAGAGGTAAATCATAAGAGAAAATGATATCATTTTGATAAGCTTAAATCCATTCTATTCAGTTTTGTAGGAGCCATATGGATATTTTTCTACCATACTTTCTAATCTAGTTCAAAACCTATTGATGTATTATTATCTAATCCTTCTGTAAGGGTGCTCTTGAAGTGATCACAAAAAGGAGTGGTGTTCAGTTCACTGGAAAGGTAAGGCTTATGCTACTCATTCTGCTGTTGACAAACATGAAAAATATTTGCACACCTTCAAAGATTCCATTTGTATAGATGCGGTATCGCTATTTTGGTTAGGAATGCTGAAATATCCTTCCCAAAGCAAGCACCCATAAAGCCAATTAAGATCCAGGAAAGGGCTAGTTGTGCTCCCACTCCAGCCTGTGACAAGGTTGGCACTCATTTAATGACAGCAGAATCTGTCCCAGAATAATTTGCAGCAAATGGAGTGACAGAAAATGGAGGGGTTAACAAGTTTATTTTAGAATTAACTTTTTTCTCAGAGAAGATTAATATGTCAAGCTGCACACTAAGTAGAGGTCAGTGCTAAAAGACCACCACACTAATCATGGGAATGTGTTCACACAGACATTGATGTGTTGCAGTAAATGTTTCTGGAGGGAAGCAGAGAGCAGTCCCTCTGCAGCTGCCTGTGCTGGGTGGCTCCTTCTCTTTTCGGAAAGGCACCCCACACCTCAACAGAACCAAAGTCTCCATGACAGGTGAGGTTCCCACCAGGGCAAAGGCCAAGGTTCACTAAATCAATGCCTATGGATAGTAGTGGCCCTCCTTGCATGCAGAGACAGTGGCGGGAAAGAGAGAGGGGTAAGGTCTGGAACATGACTCCAACATCATGAGTTAACATGCATCTTTAATTACACCTGTGTGACCTCCTGTAGCGAATCTGCTTTAGCAGATTTAGCAATTAGATTTAGGCTCAATGATCTCTAGAGGTACCTTCTGACCCGTATGATTCTGTGATTCTGTGATCTTTAGTGGCAATTGTATCCCACTCCAAAAATAGAAGAAATGTTTTCTCAAGCTCTAACTCTCAACATTTTATTTATGCAAGATAAATCATACAGTTTTTCATACCTTTAATACATTTTTCATAGCATGGTATGATCATGTTTATAGACTTTTAATCTGTTCTGTTACTGAGGAGCCCATTCTGTGTACAGGAAATGAGGGCGAGGAGGATCCCCTAACCCTGAAGACAGAGAGCTGTGTTGCAAGGAAAAATGCAATTAGTTTTATTGTGAATAAATGTTGCCATGTCACAGTCCTTACAGGTGCAGGATGCAATACACTTTTATTATGGGAATTCTTCATGATTTCTTACTTACACAGGGCAGCAGTCCTGAGTTGTCCACAGCACACAGGCACATTGCTGCTTCTGCAGGATTTAGCCAGCTGTAGCACATCAGCACACTGCTTCAGCAGCTCCCCAGCTACAGCTGCATGCAGGGAGAAACACCTGGATGGGTGCTGCTCCTGAGCTGAAAGTGTTTGGAAGACACAGTATTAGTCAAGGCAGGAGCATCCTCCTTCAGCCCCAAACTCTTCAGCTCAAAGGGAAGAAATTTCTTCTGCAGTTTTCCAGAAGGGTGCCCAAATCTGAGAATTCCTCATGTTGCACTGGATCTCCTGAAGTGCCCTGCAGGTGTATCCCTTCAGCATTTGAAACTTTCTCACAGGGAGAAAGAAAGAGGTAAGGGGAGAAATATTTAAGTCAAGCAAAGCAACAAAACGTGATATATATACAAACCTGCAAATTACCCACACAGAGGTGTGATATCAGAAACACCTAATGCTTCCCCTGACACCCAAAGTGCCTCCTCTAAGATGACTGTGTCCTTGCCAGGTATTTATCACTGCAAAATCCTATAGCACATTTTCACCTTCGTAAATACACACACTTATGCTGATGTGCCTTAAAACTGCAAAAGGGGAAGGAAATAAAAAAAGAGAGAATAATGCTCTTATTATTATATCAATTCATTTTCATCTTAAAAAAATCAGCAAGATTACAACTCATCCCTTTATCCCTGGATAACTTATTCGTGTTATTTCCATCCCTAGGGAACAAAGGGCTCCTACTGTGTATGCTGCAAAACAGGTGTGTGATAAGGATAAAGAAAGTAGAACTGCTGTATAGAAGTCAGTCACTGGGATTGAGGGCAGCAACATATGCATTTAAAGAAATCTCATTCCTCCACAATTCCCTGGCAGAAAGAGCGGAAGTTTGGAGGTTCTTCAGTGGGACACTTAGTCTTAAAGAGATTTATACAGTTTACACAGCTTGCTAAGGCTCAGGGATCCTCCAAAGCTGCAAGTTTCTTCCAACTGCTACAGACAGGTTTTAATGAAACCTGCTGAAAGACACAGATATGGAGGCTGACAACCACCAAGAGGCAAAAGGATAGAAAGCAGAACGTGCGCCTGCAAACAAACAGTCACGCCTACGGAAACATGGGCACACAACACAAGAACAGCTATATTGATTATCAGATAGCATTTGACACTGTTAACAGATAAGCTCTAAAGCTAAAGTTGTTGGTTATCACGTATGTATCACTGCACACTGCTTTAGCTTTAATAGTCACTCTGACAGAGAGAGGGAGCGAGGCAGACAGACTGAGGATTTTAGAAGAAAGGAAAGGTTCTCACCTCTAACACTGCCGACAACTTTATTCAAATACTTCATGACCAAAAAAAATCCCCAACAACCAGAAGACCTAACAAGACATCCTTCATGGAAAATTACTGAGTCCAAAATAATTTCCTTTTCAATGAGTAGTGGAAGTTACCACAGCATACACTAAAGGAAATAAGAAAGCAATTAAGATACCTTTGTTAAGGCATTTTTAACCTGTCAGCAACATATGCCTTTTGTTCTTCAGTCTTTTAGGTTAATAAAATCAAGGCCAGCTCCCTTAGAGATTCTGAAGCTATTAGATATTAGTAAAACTTAATGTACCACAGGGACCATGTAAGAAAAAAATGCACTTAATTGAGTGTTGAGAGCAGAGCCACCCATTGTAAGTATATTCTGGCAATTGAGATGTTATTATTGCCAAGGCTTTGCCATATGATGGTATAAATGCATCTTTTCTGAATGAGAGCTCTGAATACATGGATGAAAATATGGCTGCATTCCTTAAAAAGAAAGGCTGGGGCTCTTCTTTTGCATTTTGTCATTGCCATCCATAAGAAGTGGTAGTGTCATTAATGGGGTTACATTTCTAACAAATTCCTAAGTAAATCTGGTAAAAATGAGTTTCCAAAATGAGAGACATTCAATATTTCCTAGTCTGAATTTGCATTTCTAATAATGTCTCTGTCTAAATGGTAACCTTATTATCAGCCTCTCTGTACTGTGTTCAGTCCTTGTGAAGAAACAAAGACACTCCTTACCTCATTTCTCCTCTCTGGATGAATGATGTATGAGCTTTTCCAAATGCTTTCAGCATATGAGGGCTTTACTTAGCCATGCATTGGAAGTGTTAGCAGTGGAAGGAGACAGAGAAACCCAAAGAACTGCATAAACTGTATTTCAGAGTCTAATTACTGATCCAAATTAGACTGGACAAACCAAGAAGGGCAGGGTTTTGGTATGGATTCTTTCAAATAAGAGCAAGCTATGTCAAAATCTGTGTTTATCTGGTGCTCCACACTCAGATTCTGGAGTTGCAGTAAAGAGAACAAAACCAGACATAAAGCTGAACTCCTCAGGATTAGGTTATTGATCTTCACTCAGAAACTTCTAATACTAAGTAGGGGGATGTGAACTGGAGGGAACACTTCCCTCAGAGGAGATCTATCCGCAGCTCCAGTTCTCACATATGGGGGTTATCAAGCATGTATGCTTATTCCCTTGGGAAACTTCTTCGGGCTGCAAGTCTCACCTTGCTAGAGCACAGGCTCTAGGATAAGTAGCAGGGCCCTGGAAGACTGCCCCTACAAGCTGAGTACAGACAAGTAAATATTCCCAAGCTTCCCACTACATTTTCTCTGTGGAAAATAAAATAAAATGAAAAATAAACACTTCTTTTAGAGCTTAGGGGCATTTTCATAGAAAAGAGAAAGTTTTTAGATGGCAGACATGAATTGCTTACTTTACACTAAGTATTTTTAAGTATTGTCTATATTTCAGTATTGTCTTCTTCAAAGTCATGATAATGCTGATAGAAAGTGAAACCATTAAAGAATTAAGAAATGGTAGTACAATCAAAGTCAGCACAGTGTCGTGGAAAACAGATCTTGCCAGATCTGATTTTTTAATGTCATTTGCAGGGTGCTTATAAAAGATGAGTCACATAATAATAATCCTTATGCCATAGCATGTAGTGTTTTATAAGGAAATATTACCCTTTATTCCCCCACTACCTTAGCATTGATCACAACATCTCCATTAATGCTAACAACTCTGACAACACTATTTATAAGACTCCAGAGGGTACTTCCATCCTATCCCATGTAGGGAGATTTACATTTGTACACAGACCTTTCATACAGAGTCCTCATCAGCTCTTCCCCACGCTACTCCTTCTGGAAGGTGGCTGCTCCATCCTGAACACTTTATCATCCCATCATGCCTAACTAATTACTTCCTCTGCCATCCCTTGGGAATATATATATACACATGCACACACATGCACGCTTAGTGCAGCCCACTATTGTACATGTGGTATTTCAGGGGTTTTTATTCCCCTGAGCTTCCCACTGAACAGTGAATGCCTTAACTCTTTATATTTAGTATTACACTAGGCCTCCTTCCAAACAGAGAAATGCCAGAGACAAGATTTGGATGTGTGAAAGCTTGATTTTTTTTGACTAATATCCTGTGGAAGCTTGCTCAAATCCTGTCACCACTGTGTGCCTCAGACTGCACCTGTTAAGTGAGGAGAACTGCAGATTTGAAAGGGCAGCCTCTATTTTTTGAGGTAGAGAAAAGCACACAATAGAAAATAAAGCCTATAAATAAAAGCTATGAGAAAAGGCATATTAGGCTTCAAAATAAGGTATGTCAGAGGGGGTAGGGGTCAGTATTGAAATAAATTTGGCTGTAGGCATTTCAATTTCAAGATAAGATATGTTGAGGTGGTTAAGGGAAACTGATTAGATTAGTCATTTATATTCATTGGTAGAGAATGTTAGCATGAGGAAGGGATATCTAGAAAAGGGGATGCAGTTAACTCATGTGTAAGTATTAATGAAAAAGATGTGTCCATCAATGGCAAGTCAAATTGGAGTCTGTATCAAGCTTCTTCTCCCTGCCCTACCTACTCCTTAACAAGAAATCCCACCTCTTTGCATATGTAAGTCCCCAGCCTGACTTCCACTAAATGTACATCTTAATTCCCACAGGACAGAAAATATCTTTGGATTTGGGGGAACTGTCTTTAAAAATAGAGTGGGCGGGAAAAACTTTTATTTTATGGAGTGGGGAGATTTTGCTAGCTGAGATTGGACGTGTTCCAAAATTTAAGGGGCTTTCTGTTTTATATAAAAGCTTTTCTGACGGTCCCACAAATTTCCCAAATGGCGTGAAGTATCCCTGTTCCAGGGCAGAACCAGTCGCTTATCCCAAGCACTACAGATTTTTGTCAGCCATTGCAGAGGTGATCTGCCTCTCCAGACACAGCAAAACTCTGACTTGGTTCATACAGGAACACAGCTGGGAGTGAATGGCAATTTCAGTCCTGGGAACTCTTGTGCTGGGTGAAAGTATCCTGGGCTTGCTGCAGTGAGAGCCCATATTTCTGCTTATGTGTGCTCAGAGGCCAGTGCAAGCTGCTGACCCACGTGCCGGTGCCTGTCTGCATCTCAGCCCACAGGCAGCAGCACAAGGGCCTCTGCAGCTGCTCAGCGCCTGGCAGGCCCCAGAGGGTGAAATTAAAGACACTCTTTAAAGTTTCTCTTTTTTGTTTTAAGTGCAGGACTTAAAGTCCTGCATAACATCTGCCATCTGGGCTAGCAGCAAGCTGAGGTCATGCATCCCGATATCTTGAGCCCGGCCTTTCCAGCCAGAATAGACTCCGATTCTTGTTTCTTCTATGGATCAATGGTTGATAATGAATCATAAAACAAAAGCATGCATAGACAGTAGCAAAACTGAGAAGTCATATCATGCCAGTGTTGCCGCTGCTTGCTAAATTAAGTACAGGGACACATTATGCACAGAGGATCCAAAAACAATGTTTCTGAGAAAGGAAGGAATATATACTCCTTTCACTCCCTTGGCCAAACAAAAGGAACCAAGGGATTGGTATTTGATAGACTTAATTAGTAAAATCTTGCCAAGCCAGAAAAATAAAGGGTTTTCCAACCCCTTAATTCTATGTCCAGGTCCCTAATTCTGTCATTAACGTGATATGGTGCACTGAAACAGCTTTGCAAACAGAATAGGGCTACAACAGAAGGATCCTTCTGTTTTCCAGCAAATAATTACCGAAATGTAAAGATCTGTATTATTGAATTTCCACAGAATGAGCCTGTGAGAAATACAAAACTAAAGGAAGTTTAGCAGGACCCAAGGACAGCATCCAACATTCCTTCTTATGAGGCAGACACATTTCTCTATAGTTTTTCTCCACCTTTTGTCAAATGTACTTCTAGCTAATCACTGACTACTACCTGGAGCCTAGGAATTTTTTAAGCCTAGATATTTTTTCCACTCTGCTGATGGTCGCAATCAGAACAAGCTAGTGTCGTGAGAGCACTGGGAAAAAAGAGAAAAAGTCCTCTCTATTCCTAGCTACATTTGAAGGGATTGGTGTCTATCTTTTTTATAACAAAGAGGGATAACTGGCCATAGGTATGTGGCTCGCCTGAAGAGTGCCTTCTTCGGGTCAAGTTGTGTGTCAAGCCTTTTTAAACCTGGAAATACAGTTCTGGCTCTTGGAGGAGCTAATATTTTTCAGGGATAATGTTTGCCTGCTATTGTACAGCCACAGTCTTGAAAGAAAAAAATGCTACAATGCTTTTCTAGGTCTTTATTGTATGAAGAAAGAATAAATATTTAAGTGGATCAGACCTACCAGTTATTAAGAAGAAATCCAGCAAGCATTCATTTGGCGGGCCACCTTGGCAAGGGTTAATCACACATTTCCATAACCTGCTTACATAGCTCTTGCCTCTATTCCGTGGATGGCTCTGGAAGGTCAGGCTTACACAATCCCGTATGCTCCGACTCTAAGGCCCTGAAAAACACACATGATTCACATCTAATTGTTAGCATTTATCATTTTTATATTCTGAGTATACTCGATAAAATGGGATTTACTCTGTTGATGCGACAGTTGAAATATTTTTTGCTTAGATATAAGGAAAATGTTATGATCGCTCCGTTTTCTGATTGGTACAGGCACATCACAGCACTGTGTTTCAAGCACAGAGTTGTTACAAGGGAATAGATGATAGAAACCTTTTGAACAATAACTTGTATGCATAATATACACAGTGCTGTACACACATACGTGCCCTCTTGAATTCCAATATGAAAATACAGGCACATCTAACACAGAACTTGCACTAAACACGCTAGTCTAATGATAAGTGTGTGAGTCACAGGTTAAATTTGCTCACCAGTTGAACACAAGGAGAGAGAGAAAAAGAGTGCAAACTAAAGAGGGTTCCCTGGACTAATTTTCTAACCATCCATCGGCTGATTATTCCTGCTAAAAGAGAATGAAAGCAAAGAGATAGAGAGCTATTATAATAAACGTAAACTGGCTTCAGTCAGGAGAAACTACATCAAAACAACTGGGGAAGTAGAAGAACAGAGATGCAGTCCATCGCATTAATTGCACTGTAATTAGTTATATACATCCTGCATCCACTTTTCATAAATGTGTTCCACTTCTTATATAAAAAATGCTCAACATTAAATGCAGGAGCTGTTGTCCAAACTCATATCCATTATATTCTGAGATGTGTTTCCCATACATTGCTGGCATCCATTAGCTTTTAAAGACTAATTAGCACGAATTTTAGATGGGTGTGGGCTGGACTGCTCCACTTCCCATTTTTTAAAAAGGCAGAAAAAGAACAGATGCATGTGTGCTCATGTCTTCCAAGGGCTGTTTACACAGAGAACCACTGAATAAGTTTACAACGTTTGAAAGCTGTATGTCGTGGCTCAGAGAGCCCAGGGCCTTGAACCATGGCCATCCGCACTGCCTTTCTGCCAGAGCTCAAATCTCAGTCCTTCCTACCAGGTGTACACATTCATTAACACCCAGTAACAGCTGGACCCACTCCAAAGTGTGCAGAGTCTTATGGGCAGAGACTACAATCTGTGTAGTGTTTACAGTCAGGATGCAGGCTAGCAGGACAGAGGTAAGCACGCTGTGAATGCAATCTTTCATTATATGCACATATGTACTAACTATGCAAACAAACCTATTTACTGAAGTTTCATTTGAGTATAGAAAGGACTATTCCTCACCTCAGATTTGTCCTTCACAGCTGACTCCTGCAGTACAGTATATACAGACAAAGCCTTTGCCATGACATCTGCCTGATCCCTGAATAAACATGGCTAAGAACACATGTGCTATTTCTGCTTCTGTATTTGTATTAGGGCAATGTATTCAACTATGAAAGTTGTGTGGCCACTAAAATACAGCCTGCTTTAAGGAAGAAATTTAGTAGAAGGAAGAAAAGGAACACTGTACTAAACATTCAGAATACAGAAATCATGAGTAGCGTTTTACCACAAAAAGAATAGAAAATGCTACTATTCATTTTGTGGACAGTGATTTTTCAAACAGTGTATAAAAACCCTGCATTTACAAAGACCTGTATGGATGCAGTAGTAAAATTGGTGTATTCCTTTAGCTATCTTTAACCAAGGCCCTATTCCTATGAAGAGAAGTGTAAAGACAGATTCTTACACCCACGTGAAGCTCCTACTGATACAGCTTCCTTCTATGCTAGGGAATAAGCACTCCCTCCATTTGGAAAATGCATGGCTACAATTTTGCTGTCTCCTCTTTCTATTGCCCTTTACCTTGCTAATGGGCACAAAATTCCATGGGAGGAGATATCCTCCATTCTACGTAGCCTTATTACAACATATCATGTGATTCACACTAGAAATCTTAGGCTCACTCTTAAAAAAACATTGTATTTGCTATGTGCTATCATCTATGCCAAATCAAGCATTTCTTTCTTTTGCAAATTTGCAAGCTTCAGGGCTGAGCACAAATCACTTTCTGCAGGTATCCACTACTCGGTTCCCAATGCTCTGTTACATTTGGTCAGAGAGATTATAGAAGTCTGTTGGTTCCCTGCTTGGATGAGCATTCAGTTTGAAGATAAAAACTTGCACATTTGAATATTTATGTGAGAATACTTGCCAATACAACTGCACATTCCCTTTCGATGAATATGCAGGCATACCAGCTTGACTGCAAAACACTCACGAAATTGCACCTGTATCTGCAAACAAGTGCAATTAAATACACCAGAGAAACCTAACACGGGATATTTGCAGTATCAGTTCACGTCTATTTTTTTCTGCAGTAAAAGTCCATGTGTGTGATCGTGCTGTCCAAAAATATTAATTCTATGTTAGTGTTAAGTGAAATGAAGTGGAATCATCAGCTTCATTTGAGCAAAAGTAGAAGAGGCAACTGTGTCTGATCACAGGCAAAAAGCTTTCAGCCTCAAATTAAAAAGACCAATGGATAGAATTATGTTTCAGTCTATTAGGTATCTCTTCTTCCATTTGTTCCATTTTGCCTCAGATCACATTCCTCCTTGCCAGGATCCAGCAATGGGTTAATTGCATGCAGCACATGTTCTTGTAATCAGCGAAGTTTGTTTTCATCTAGGTGCCCTTTTAAGGGAACCTTGCTTGTCTTCTCTGGTGTTAGATCAGTAAGGAATTTAATTAGCGGGCAGAAAAGTTGTTACTGAAAAGTCAAAATCTGCAGCAGCTAGTTCCCAGTGTAAGGCCTGTAGTATGCCAACTGCACTGCCCAGGTATAAGCTGCAGGCCTCTGGGATGACCTGTTCCCTCTTGAGCTTCCCAGGGCAAGTCCCAGCTCTGCTCCACATTACTGCTTGTCTCAGTTTTCTGCCCTAAAGAGAGGGGTGTTCGGAGGATGACAGAGGTGCTAATCCACAGAGCAAAATACAAAAAGATTTACACCAGAGCTGAGTAAATACGGGTAAAGAAATGAACCCACCATCTTTTTTGAAAGTCCTCTGTAAGTAATTTGCTTGATAAAACACAGCTCACATTTGGGCAGGGAGCTAAGTTAGCAGACAGAGTGGAAATAGCATGAAACCTCCTTTAAGATGGTTTGCATAATGTCAAATAGGTTAAAGAAACCCTGCTTCCTAAATTAAAACCATATTACACTTAAAGGAAAAATTTACTTTGGACAATGGTAGTGGAAAGAATGACTAAATAATATAACTGTAATTAATTGTTCGCACATGAACAGTATATAATGTTTGTGATTGCCCAGAGTGTGTAATGTACATAGGGAAGTAATTGATGTGTGCTTTTGTGTTGTCTGGGCCATCGAACATTGCCAAACGAGGGAGTGAAGGGGAAGCACATGTTCAGAGTTTATGTATATAGCAAGGCCCACAGCAGCTTTGTAAGGGTCTCCAGAAACACGAGTGTCAGGTCAAGAATTCTTCAAGAATAACAGCTCGGTTCCCCCTCCCAAATCTGTCCCTCAGCAGCTTCTCCTTGCCACAGGAAAAAAAGAAAAATTAGAAGTGCGATTCCAATATATGATTATCTTCAGGGCACCTTAAGCAGAACAGAACCACCTAACTAAAAGCAGGACCTGGACCTGCCTTTGCGGAGAAAGCAACGATTTCCAAATGCCAGTCTTTCTCTCTTGATCTCATATATTTCTATTGTTAGTGAAAACTGTAAAACAGTATTTACAAGATTCTGCACAGCATGAGGCTGTTTGTATGCGGCTCTGCGACGGAGCCAGCTTGTTCTCTATACAACAGTGCTACCTAGTGGCTCTGAATAACGCTGGAGCTCTCGATGGCAAAGCTGCTTGACATCTTTTGCAGGTATCTTCGTATTTGAAAAACAGTACTTACATCAAACACTCTTCCTTTACAAGTCATTCAGTTATCTCGTTAGGGCTGGCACAGGAGAAAGGTCTCCTCGATGCTATCACAGAATTTCTAGAAAGCCGGCAGGATTCTGAGCAAGCAGCTTCGAGAGGGTAAATGATCCGTTGCCATTGTGTTGCACCTTGCAAGCTATTACTCGGGCTGTGTAATTTATGCAACTGGTTCTGATGAAACTAACGTGATTATGCATGTATGTAAGGATTTATCCTTTGCTTAAGGGTTACTGGACCAGTCCCCAAGCCAGAAATTCTCCAACTAGATGTCATCAGTACCAAAGCAATGCCACTGACAGGCTTGGAGTCATGTGCATGAATGGGTACCTATTGCAAACTGGTGTTAAATTTGCCTTTGTTGTTTGGAGGATTTCAGGTTAGCGGTACAGGGAATACTGCGAGGACTGTAGTAATGGCAAATATTACAGTGTGGTAAACTCCATTAAAAAGAAAATGTTGTCTAAATAAAGGTTTGGTCCAAAGACTATTTAAAAGTCTTTGCAGGGAGGGTGCTTTACATGTTCTGATCTGCCCATTAGAGAAAAGCAAGGGGGGAAAAAACCTCATTTAGTGCTGACACAATGTTTTCAGTGAAGCCCATTTGTAATAAGATGCTCTTTAGCCAAATCATTTAAGTCATTTGGAAATCATTTAGAATTCTCTTTCAGAGCAATTAGTTAAAAGCTAAAAGCCTCAAATGGTTCTTTGTGGCGATTTCATAATTATTATTTGAAAACAGAAAATATCACCTTAAAGCAGAAAAAGAAAACCATCCGATGCAATTGAAAGTATCCATGCATGTTCTGGAGATCTGAGGGATAGGGAAAAGGTGACCTTTTCCAGATCTATGCATTCCATATAACAATCTTTTCTTGCCTCACGAAGAACACACTGGGGAGGAAATCATTCTCTATTCTTGTTTATATGAGATGTTACAGTAAGAATTAAATGTAATTTAGTGGGACAATAAAATCTTCTCAAGTACTGATATTCGACACAGTATTGTTGTGTTTGGGTGGATTTGGGGATGATTAAATGAGTAAATCACACAGATCTGAAACATTTTTTTCACCTCCTCAGATGGCATCTTGATCGTGCATGCACTGTGAACACCAAAAGCCTATAGGTCAGACCTGAAATTATAGCTAAAACTCAGCTCCTGAGGTACATGGACTGTTTATATCGATGAAAATTTATGATCTCTATACCCTAAATCCCTGGCCTCTCTTTTACATTGACTTCTTTACTATTTGCTGCTTTATTTTATGGTGATCCCTTGCCCTCTATAAATATATCACGGTTATTTAACCCTAGATCCCAACCATAGTTTTCCGTATTTCAGGAGGGATCTATTTGCTATGTAGTCTGCTACTGGGGGGTTTATAATCCTATACATTAGTAGCTGTTATTTCACAGAAGTTAAAAATTTTCAACAATTTTCATCTTGTCATTTAACTTGGCTATATCTGGTATTACAGCCAAGAACAGAAAACTGTCTGCTGTTTTTCTAAGATTATACTGAGGTAAAAATCTTCCTTAATCTCCTGCAGTGATTGAGTTATTTTCTATTAAATATTTATCCTTGGAAAAAATGAATAAATTTAACTGTAATAAATTATAGTTTGGAAGACTTAATTGCCTATTGTTATTTAAAAAAAAAAAATCAGCCTTATAAAAATCTGACCTAATCCTAGAAACATGCCATGGAGTAATTAAAGTTTTCTGTGGGGATAGACTGCAATAATTATCTTGTTTTGACTGAGCTTCTTATTATTTTAGCCTGAAAAATAAAGCTGAAAAACAGGAAAGGAATATAGATTTGCAAAACCTATTGTCTGATGTTAAAATTGTTAAGAAAATATGAGTCAGTATTATGCAAATTCTGACCTAATCCCAGCAACATATTGGTAGGTAATTGTATTTTTCTTTAAAAGGGGACAGACCCTACAATAATTATGCCTTGTTAGTGTCCACATTGCTATATTTTTGATTTATGTATTTTTGTGGGAGCTGACAGATAAGCAAGAAAAATTGACATATTATAAACTAATAAAAATAAATAATATCTGAATCCGCCTAGCAGCAGTGCACATTGGGAAGCTAAATCAATGCATTAATCACACAAATTTTGAGTAAAGTATAGTTTGTGCTAAATGAAAAAAGCAACCTATACAAAACAGAGCTAAATATTAAAACATTGGCACTACTTCTATTTTGACTTGCCTTCATTCCTGAGGTCAAACAATGGATGAATTTGACCAATCCCATTTTTCTGGTTATCCCACACCATATTCCAGAACAAATATATGACCATCTCATCTTTCTACAGATTCTAATAATGTTCCACCTGTTAGAGCAGCCTTGTTCCCCAAGGAAAGAAAGAATTGCTTTGAAAGAAAAATTTGGTTTGCATTTCTCTTTCTCCCTCTCCGTTTGAGCACTTTCATTTTACAGCACTTGTTTACAAAAATGCTCTTACTTTTTTTTTTTTTTGTAAATTTTTTTCTTTTTATTTTCTTTATTTAAAAAAAAAATGCAATTTTGGTATACAGTAACTGCTAGTTCTGGGAGTTCTGCTCTAGTGCACTGGTACTGTGGACAAATTGGCAATGTAAATATTACAGAAATGAGCTGAGGGCTGGGCGGGATCTAACAATTGATATGGTCTAATGCAAATGGCAGAAGACTGATGAACTGTGAATACCATACCTTGCCTCACGTTTCTGCCCATATAATCTCATTGCATTGACGTGAGCGTGGACTGCCTGGGCCAAACCAGATGCAGTATAATTAGCGCTGAAGTTAGCAGCATGGGACTGATTTTTTTTTTCTCAGGGACTGTAATTTGAATATAAAGAAAATACCAACCATCAGGAACAAATGATTTACAGCCTTGTCTCCTGCTGTCTGCAAATGCCACTATATGTCATCCTGTTTTGGCATTTCCAAAGCAAGAGTAATCTCTTGCTTTAAAGGCTTTAAAACAAGGATTGCACAAGCTTGTTGGAGAAAAAGGAAACAAGGTTTGAAAACCATCTGAGCTGTAAGACAATCCCCTCTGCAGCCCCCACGTTCAGCCACATTCTTCTCACACTTGGGGCACGTCTCCGTGTATGAGACATATTAAGAGTTGAACTTGATGATCCTTATGGGTCTTTTCCAACTTGGATTATTCCATTATTCTATAATTCTGTGACGGAGAGCACTCTCAGCACATGGTGCCCCCCAGGGAGATATCTGTACTGCCTGTTGTAGCCTGTCAAGCTGAGCAAGAGCTGAGGATGCCACAAATTCCTTGATTTGTCATTGAGATGTAGTGTCCTCATGGCTGTGATGACCCACTGCTTTTGTATATCTGAATAGGTGATACCCTCCAAGAACACCAGCCAATATGTTGTATATTTAATATGTTGGTCGTGGCATATATTTGACAGCCTCTCGAGGGCTGCGCTCCGCCTAGTGTTGCCACACAAGTATATTCTATTGACTGTGTAATTTCAGTAGAAGAGCTACAGGATTGATGAAAGCAGCAAGTGATGGGTTCAAAATAAAAGATAAAGAAGAAATGCAAAAGATAAAGAAGAAATACAGAATATGAGAATAAATATAAAGGAAATAAATAGTTTTTCACACAAAAGCCTTTGCCACCATCCATGAGTCAGTTGGCAGAATTGAAAGCCATCCAGCTGGCCCTAGATATTGGCAGCAAGCAAAGAGGACTAAAAGTTGGAATTAGTTTAAGAAGAGACTGGACAAATTCTTGCAGAAGAAGCTGTCAAATACTGTGGGGGGGGAAAAAAAAAGATTATGAATGCAAATTAAGTTATATGAACATAAAATCATTTACACTTGTACATATGTGTACCTGAATGTGTACCTGAATGCATATTTGTCTAAAGCAAATAACCTCTATTAGGCATGGAGTTGGAGGCACAAGGAGGTGTTTCTAATCTCTCCTTCTCTTTGGTATTTTCCACTGGCTAATTTAGATGCGCTGCCTCATCAGCACAGTTGGTAAGTGAATTCCAGCCCTAAATATTTGGTTCTTCCACTGACAGCACAGAAGGAATACAGGCATGAGGCTTAGCATGAAGAACTATGTGACTCCTTTGGGGTTGTCCTGGAGATCATGGGGTGATGCTAATTTCCACCATGTCACTATGTGGACAGCCTGCTTCAGGGCCTTTCATCAGTCACATTGTAATATAAAGCAGGCAGTATTAGATCATGTAAGATGAGTGATTCCTAAAATCCCCAATTTAAAATGTTTTTCACCTGGAGTTTTAGAAAGAACAGCTAAAACAATATAATCTATCTCATTATATGGATCTACATAGCAACCTCATAAAAATATACAGATAGAAGTCACCTAGTACCTCCATCCAAATCATACAATCCACACTTATAAAGAATAACAGTTATCTGGTATTTCAACACAATATCTTGGCAATGTCAGTGCCAAGATCACTTTCTTCCAAGCAAAAGGAGACAACAAGGTCTACATCAGCTAATCATGAGTCTCAGTGGAGAAGCCTAGAAGAGGCATCTACAAGAGAGCTCAGTTTGGGAGCCAGTTGGCTTCCCCGCTGTGGGAACTTGTGGGTCTCGCGGAAACAATGTGGGGAGGTAGAGCAGCCTCTTAAACCAGTATGATACCTCAGTGGGTAGGAGACCAGTAGGAGCTGTGCTCTCCTGAAATTATGTGGAATTTGGAGCCTGAGACCTATGGGAGAGCAGAGGAAGAGCAAAAACTGCCAGTACAGGGAGGAGAAATGCTAGCAGAGGACTCACTACCTGTAAGAACTGCTGGGGAAATAAAGATCAATTGACTGCAACAGGTTTAGTGAATGGTTCTACCAAGTGGAATGAACCACATCCCACACAGTCCTTGGAGCATATATTAATACAGACCTTTACAATAATCTCTAATATGAAGTTTACAGAATTTTGAGATTAGTAAACCTATGCCAAATACATTAAGCAATTAATGTTATGTGATTAAGTCTCATCTGTCTCAAATACAGAATCATAGGGGCTGGAAGGGACCTCTGGAGATGATAGACCCCAAGCCCCCTGTTAAAGCAGGTTCCCTACAGTAGGTTGCACAGGAAAGCATCCAGACAAGTTATGAATATCTCCAGAAAAGGAGACCCCACAACCTTGCCGGGCAGTCTGTTCCAGTGCTCTATTCCAAATACATACAAGGTAGCAGTCACTCTGCCTGGGCATTTAGGTACATATATGATGAGAACAAATGTGTACAGTATGGAAGACCTTAAAATGGATCCAAAATAATCATAATCACATTTCTGACTCAAGATACCTGCAAAATCAATGCTGCTTATCTGAATGTAATAAACATGCCAAACCATGGACCATGATTTCAGAAAACAAGGGTTATTATAATTATTTAAAAAATAAAAAAAAAAGCAGAATTTGGATACAGGTATCTTACGTAACCAGAGAGAGTTTTGACATCAAGCTATTTATAGCAAAGCATTGAGCTTAGCTATTACAGCAGCTGACTAGTTCTCTGAAAATCCTATTCCCTAAAAGGCAGCGTCACAATTAGGGTGAAGAGTATTTTAGCTGAGATAGCATTCCTGATATAGACACAGTCAATCAAAGGAAAGGCCAAAGCAACAATCAGATAAAAGACTAATAAAGCTCTGAATGACAATAAAAGTCCACTGAAAGCTTTATTAGACTGGTGAAAACTTAGCTCAGAACATACAACAGCTCTTACACAGAGTAACCCCCAAAGGTCTTAACATCATTCTTAATAGATGTCAGGCTACACTGGTGAGGATTCTGAGAAGACACCAGAAAATCAAGGGCCAATTAGAATTTTGAAAATACTGTTAGACTGAGTACATTTGTTTATTATAATATTTTGTGATAAGGGGGTGGTCCCCAGGAACAGTAATTCCTTAGCTGAATTCCTGAATTCTAACCAGTAGATCTCAGATCATATTGAAACAAATGAAATGTCTTTTTTGCATTTAACAGGAAGGGAAGTTGAGGCACAGAGGGATGTTGTAACACTTTATAAAGTTTTTCTTAATAACTTAACCCTCAGATCATGGGAAGATATTATGTGGCCTAAGTAAATTCATACACATACATATAACTTTGTTATGTATTTCTTGACATCTCACAAGTTTAAGCTTCAAATTCATATAATCAGGGCATTTACATGTAGTTAGCTTAGTTTAAGAAAAACAGGTTGTCCTTGTTTTATCAATATTCCATATCATGGCATCATGCAGCAGGCTGTCTGATGTTTAAGCACAGTGCTGGGTGCAATTCCTGTGTGCTGTGCTTCTAGCAGACTCTAGCAGATGTGAGTTCCAGCTCTGGGAGAAGTGATCTTCTGATTCCAGGTGAGGGGGAATTGCTCTCGTCTTTTCCAGGATGTGAGTGGTGGAGGGCCTTCCAATAAAGACTCGGTCTGACTCTTTCTCTCTCCCCACTGGTTTTATTTTTGGTTCGTTTTGATTTACTGCTCTTAATTCCTCTGTATTATCTCACATTTCTTTCAATAAATTTGTTTCTCAGTCAGGTTTTTTCCCTCTTCTGTCCCCCCTACCTTTTTCCAGAAGGGAGGGAGTAATGTCATGTGATTAACTCTTCTAACTACAACACTGCTACCTACACTTTTCTCAGTGATAGTAACTGTAGTCATTAAACTAAATTGTATGTATTTGCTTGTAGGGGTAATGTGCCCAGCCCATGTCTCAAAGACACCTTTTGAGCAACTGGCATATAGTAATGTGTCCCTCCATCCCCTAGGTATATATTTGTATATTTGGTGTATATTTGGTGCTGGAACAGCCTGCCAAGAGAGGTTGTGGGTGCCCCATCCCTGGAGGCATTCAAGGCCAGGTTGGATGGGGCCTTGGGCAGCCTGGTCTAGTATTAAATGTGGAGGTTGGTGGCCCTGCCTGTGGTGGGGGGGTTGAAGCTTCATGATCGTTGAGGTCCCTTCCAGCCTGGGCCATTCTGTGATTCTGTGTTTCTGTGATTCTGTGATTGTAGTCATTATTTGAAGTTTGTGCAAGATTATTACTGTACTACTACAAGAAGTAACCTTAGTGGAATGATTGTTGCCATGATGAATCATATTTAGACTCGAAGTGAACGTGAAGAGTTGAATGAATGACAGTGATATCAGAGCTGTTGCTCAGAGTAGATGTTATACTTCCTCAGTGTTCCACAACAAAGTAATGTGTTAAAGAAAATAATGTCCAACACTGATAGATATGCCGAGAGATGCAAATAAAATATATAGCAGTACCAAAAAGGTGAGGAGCAAGATGGTGGCTGGTGTGTCACCACATAGCTCAGGAGCTCCTAGTAAAGGGGTAAAGTACTGACAGCCATGCTGCTAGATGAAAGTAACTGAGGTTACTGTGCTTTGCACTCTGCATATCCTTAATGAATGTGTACTTAGTGTGATGAGCCATTTAAGTATTCTTTGAGCATATCTACAAATGAGCTAGTGGAAACTTCTTTACAAGAATAATTCATGCCACAGCTGCTCCTCAAAGTCATCACGTGAGATAGATCCAGATATTTTTCCTGCCACAATACATCATCTAGCAATTTTATAACAGGATTTGTGCCCTCACACATCCCCACATTCCATGTTGTGTAGTGTATACCCTTAGTTTCATGTAAAAAGGCTGACCCTGACATGGGCTGCCAGTACAACCTCACATTATCTCAGTATTCTGGACTAAAATAACCAGCTCCAAAAATTGGTAATTATTTTTAGGGTGAGAGAAGTAACACAATAGGTCCAAGCCTGAGTGCTTGGTAGTACAAATGTGGTCAATTTATTTTAGTGGGAGCTAATTTTGAGCAGTACAGATACAGTCCAGTGAGCACCATTTGATTTGGAGGCTAGGGATTGCTCTTTGGCCCTATTATATTTGAACAACAGTTTCAGTGACTATAGCCTCAGAGGACACGGAGCAATGAGGTGTTTACCTGCTCTCAGACAAATCCTATAGCTTAGATTTTGACGCTTCAGCTTAATACTTCCATTAAGGTGCCACTTACAGGGGCGGATCTGACCATTAGTATTGCAGGATTGTGCTAAAGACCTGAGATCGTAGGGCCCATTGTGCTAAACACTATGCAAACATATGGAAAACATCCTTTTCCCAAAGAGTTTGCAACCTAAATAAACACAGTCCTGGGAAAGTAAGAGAAGCACAGAAAGATGAGTGGACTTACAGACGCCATACATCAGATAAGAGTTTTTCTTATTTTCAGTTAATTATATTTTGCAAATTCTGCTACTGTGTGAGACAAACAATGGCCAACATTATTTAAGTTATTGTTCTGGAGTTAATACCCTTGGCAATACTCAAAAGCCATCTGGATATAGTCCTGGGCAACTGACTGTATTTGGGTCTGGCTGAGCAGGATGGTTGGACCAGATGACTTCCAGAGGTCCCTTCCAACCTCAACCGTACCGTGATTCTGTAAATATCAGTAACTCATTTTGTTTTTGAAAATCAGTACTTTTGTACAGAATGAAACCAGTAAACTTGGGAACAAATCTGCATTATCTACTCACTAAGTTTTATTGCTTGATACATATGCATAAATACATACATATTTATTGTAATTTTTATTCATTTATTTCTTGCAATAAAATAACCTTTAGCAATATCATTAGCATGCACTCCCTTTTTAGATTTAATAATATTGCAAGCAAGGAAAACATCTGACATTGGAATTATATCAACACAAAGCAGTTACTTTTGGCTTCTATATATGATAGGATCATATAAAACATCTGCAAGTCATTGGCTGGAGCAAAGATTAGACGAAAAAGGTCTAGGATATTATGCAGTTGTACAATTCATTAGGCTTTAACTCCACTTTAAGCAGCATGCATTCCATGTACCTTGGCTTATAACAAGTTACTTTAATGAACAAACAAGGTGAACAGTGTTCAGATTAATACCTGCAGAACTTGCCTCAGCTGGCACCTGCCAAGCACTACACATTCTGAAAACATTATTCCAAATGCTTTCAAGAATTTCTGAATACTTTCGAAAGATGCAGGTGTTTTCAGATTATGGATAAATACTTCAGAAGATCAATTAAATCCCCAGAGACTTTATGCAGCTCATTAGATTATGGGGGGAGGGGTCCAGGGGGAGTTTATAGCAAGAATCTGGAGATAATCTATTAATTTATGAGACAATCAATTAGTGTTTATTCTCCTTATACAAGGAATATTTTTTTCAACTTAGAAATAAACACAATTATGTGACTAGCTTTAAGTATTTCTTAAAATAAAAAACAGAGGCACCTGAGAGATCTTCGTTACCTTCTCCTTTTCTTATCCCTTTTGATTATGACTGCTAAAGAAAACCTGAGTCATTAAATAACCCAACACAAATCTTTCCATAGGGAAGAGAAGTCATGAAGTGTCTAAAAAATGTATTAAAAAGAGAGAGAGAAAATGAGATATCAGACTTGTTTATTAAACTAAAATGCATTTATACACAGATTTCACAGAAAACACAACAGTTATGAATAACCCCTACTCAGAATGAAATGCAGTGTATAGCATGTTGGAGTGTTTTCTAGCCTATGAAGTTATTCTAGCTGGGTGTGATGTACTGTATCGATAGTCTACATAAAAAGGATCTTTAAAATTGCCAACCAGATAAGAAATTTTCTTTTTTTAACTTTTCCCAAATATTAGAAACAATCTTTGTTCCTTATACAACACTAATGAAATTTGCTTTTCTATTATATCTTATAAATTTATTAATCCAAAAGACGGGATTCAATTCTGCATATCTATTTTTATACAAACAATTTACTGGAATAATAAATAAAAAAAATACAATTTCTAAGGTAATGTGCATTTTGACAAATATGCAAAGGTATCAAACTTCCTAGAAGTTAGTTATTCATTCAAGTGCTACTCAGAAGTCTGCTACGTGTAAAACACAGAAACATTTCTAATGTCGGTATTCAAACACCCCTTGGCTCCCTTCATCCAGTTCAGTTTTCAGAACTGGAACCCTTCCTTCCTTTGGCCTCTGCATCTCCCCTTCCACCTGTAACTAGATCACTATGTTTGGCATCATCCTGGATTTACTTGGTATATGCTCATGTAGAACCATATTATGCACCCATTCCCTCACCACATGCACAGAAGGTAGCTATGCTTAAAGGTAAGGAGAATCACATTCCCTCCCCAGGACTCCAGCCATTCAAGTGTCTGTCTGTCTGTCTGTCAGTCAGTACCCCCATTATATTTTTTCAACTCTTTGCCTGATTTCAGTTGGCTAGACTTAACAGGGTTTAGAAATTTCTAAGTTGTTAAGCTTATACAAGGTCTGTGAAAAAGTGTATGTGTTGGGGGGAGACTTAAAGAGCTCAGCATGAGAAAACATTTTTTAAAAAGCAGTACAAACTCAAGAGCTCGGTATGTTGTTTCATCAGTCAGCACAACAGGACAATCAATGTGATGCAATTCAAAATCAGCTTGGCATTGTTCTCCTTTTGGTATAGGCA
This sequence comes from Pavo muticus, assembly GCA_016647715.1. Classification (NCBI taxonomy): domain Eukaryota; kingdom Metazoa; phylum Chordata; class Aves; order Galliformes; family Phasianidae; genus Pavo; species Pavo muticus. The sequence goes on along the minus strand of JACDJE010000127.1, from coordinate 1,961,703 downwards.
ACACGATTCCAGGGAGATGAGGATATTGTGATGGACTACTTGGAATATGAAGGAGAACTCAAGGTTCTTATAGGAAAAGTGAACTGAGGTCACAGAGACATGAGGATAAATTGAGACAAATATGTATACAGACATAAAACACAAGTCAATTTAATTACAACTACTCACGGAACTTTTTGTTAAATTATAGTCATTAATTCTAGATGCTGGAAAAATACATTCAGTCTTTTAAATTTCTTTATGAAAATGAACTTTAATACAACTGAAATAATTTTATAGGTATATATATACATACTCATAACATTCCATGTGCAATCAAGTTAAAGTCTATAGGATAAGTAGTGGAATTAGAAGTTTTACGGTATAGTAAATGGTGAGAAAACATAGTCCAAGAGAAAGGATAGTAGTTAGGAAACCTCAAAAAACTAGAAAGCTTGGACAAGCACTGAGAATATCAGAATGAAAACTTTCCTGTAAGTATTCTTAGTTCTAGCATTCATCTGATAGCTATGAAACATCTTTTCCCATGCCACATCAATTCAAGGAGCAAAGATATGCAAAAAGAAAAAAAAAACCATAAATGTGTTTTTAATTTGATCCTAAAAAAAGACAGCAAACTTCAGGTGATCTGTTTTCTTTTCTTACACATTCATAGCTCGTTTTGGAAAGGGTGACTCAATGCTGCCTATATAAATGCTGTCCTTTCCGTAAGTGTTTTGAGGTAGAGTGAAGAGCAGAAAAAAAATACAGGCTGGATTTTCTATGCAGTACAGACTGGATTTTCTGTGCAGAGGGAGAGAACTTCTGTTGTAAACCTGAGTGGATAGAGGAGTTAAGAAGAAAGAGAAGCAAGGAGTCAACTGGCAAACCAAGCTTAGGAGGCTCCATTCCTGGATGATGAGCTGTGGGAAGCAGTGTGGGTGGGAAAAAAGGTTGTAATAGGAATTTCAGTGAACAGTTTAACCAAAATGCTGCCAGGAGGTAGTGTAATTATTTCTTAAGTGGTTATTGCTAAATATCTGCTCGGCCCGTGACTAAATATCAAGATGATTTTGCATCCTGGCTAAATATAAGCCTAATGCCTCGCACATTTGGTGTATGTAATAATCTGAATGGGAGACATTCAAAACCTTTAACGTGAAATCTTAGAGGACCCCTGGAAAAGTTAATATAATGCCTGGAAATAAAGAGAGGCCATAAAATGAATGTATTCCTTTCTGGAGTACACACCTAGCCCCAAGACCTCCAAAGACTCAAACTCACAAAGATTTTTCTTTCTTATGTTGCCCAAATTATTCTGCTTGTCTCAGATCTACCACTGTCTATCAGCAGTCTGACAAAACTTTGAAGAGTCCTACCTAAAAAGGATGTATTGCAGCAATTAAGTGGAGAATAGAACTCTGATCTAGACAATAAACACCCTTTTCAACACCATGCCAGTTCTCCCAGCTGGGAGCAAGCCTAACTAAGGCAGTACTGAGATGATGTTGGCAGTCAGCAAGCTGTCTCAGACTTTTGTCACTGCTGCCAGCATTTGTTCCGTTGAATTGGTGTCATCAGCAGAGAGATTTTTTTCCAAACTGTCTCTTGGGTAAACAAGGCTTAAGATACCGAGGGATCCAGAGAACATTAACTTCACACTGTAGTGACACTACATCAGAAAATAAAAATGAAAACAATCTAACAGGAATGAGTTCATCTAATTGGACTGTGCAAAAACAATTACAGAAAAATAATTGCCTGATAAAAGTATCGTTAATGGGCAGAGTTAAGGCTATCTGAGTATATTAGATATGTCTTTCTGTGGCTTAGATTTCTATTAAGATTTGCCTTGAATCTAAATTTCCAGAATTTATCCCTTCTCTTTCCAGAGGAACTAGAGCGTTCCTGTAAAGCATTTCTCCTTAGCTTACTGGTACATCTTCTCAACTTTGAGTCCCTTTTACTGGATATTTAATCTAGGAATATAAACTAGACATTTTTTATTTCTATTTATATTTCCAAGAGTTATATGTGCAGATTTCATTAAACGCGCATTCTGTTTTTCACACACATCTTTCTGGAGCAGTGAATGAATAAATTAATAATTTTACAGAGTAGATCTACCTTAAGACTGATTTATTTCAACAAGCTGAACTTCAAGTCTGAACATGGAACTGAAGTAAAATTCTGGAAATGTAGAGTGGTAGTTCATCAAAGTTTCTTACCAGAGGTAACATCAGATTATGGCACAGATATGGTATTTTAGATTGTTCATGTAATTGTACATAATATAACTTTCTTTTTTCTTTTTTCTTTTTTTTTAAGGAGGAAGAGAAATATCACTGCATATTTAACTCTAGCTGATTTCATTCCTATCCTTTGTATGTCTTACCTATTTCTCAGTTTACTCTGACAAGTTTTATAGAAAGTGCATTAAATAAAAGCATTTGCAACAATAAGCTGCAAAAGCTTTTTGCATTAATTTGCAAATAATTAACCAGATAAAGAGATTTGTAAACAAAAGCTGCTTTTTTTTTTCCTCTCAGAGATAAACATTCCTCCAAAATTCAAACAGACAGCCAGACAGCACTACCTTATAGGGTAGGTGATACTAAAAAAAGTTGTTTCCACTCTACAACATATGATCAGCTAGCTGTATGAGGTTATGTCACATGTGGACAAAATATCAGCCTTTAGAAGCATGGTAACAGAAGAGTGGCCTCTTACAGCAATGCACAAATTTACAGACAAGATGCCAGACATTGGTTTGGGCAGTGTTTACGTATCATCATCTGACTTTTCACTACAGATCTAAGTGGAGTGATCCAATAAATTAACATTATACAACTGTACTTGATCAGAGGCTTTCTCTCTGCTTTGCGTGACTAGCATCACTTATCTCAGAATAGATTTTAATTCCAAAACATGATGCATTTGCATAGTTCCTGAACTTCATTTCCTAGTCAGGATAGCTTTGTTTTATTCAACTAATTGACTTTAAACTACCCTTGTCTTTTTTCTTCCAACAATCTCTAAGAGAGGTCTAAAGTAATAGCAATCAATTTAACAATAAATAAAAAATAAACTTGGTATTTAATTATCATCCACAGTCACTTAAATGACATAATAATATAAAAACATCAAATCTGTTTACCTGTTCAAAGACTATCTTGCTTCCAATTTCATTATGATTTATTTAAAGCTGTAATTTGCAGCACAGAGATGTACTGATTACTGTGAATACGTATATATATAGATTGCCATATACATGCATTGATGCTGAGTAGGCCCAGATCAAGTATTTATTAATAGCGTGTTTCTTCAAAATAATGTGTATGAATGAGTGTGCATATGTGTGTTTACACTGTGACAGCCTTAGTCCTGTCCTCGATGGTTAATTTTATCATATACAGTTAGAAAAAAAAGTTTTTCCTTGAATCTTAAAACCTAGCGCATGCCTGAAGGATTTCCTGAAGCTGTAGTGACACGTTAGGATTTCTTTTAATTTATTTTACTTATTTAGATTTACAGAATGCGCCTGTTCAACAGATGTGCCTTACATTTCTTTAAATAGCAATCTCATCAACATGATAATAGTAACTCTTCTCATCCGTTGAATGAAATTTCATTCCTCCAAATAAAGCCCTAAATGCAGTAGGTCTTATCAGGCATTTACAACAGTTCCTTATGTATCTAAGGGAGCAGTAGGGATTTAGTAGGTATTGTTCTATGTCCAAAAATACATTAGGTGGGTTTTTGCTCTGAAGCATAAATATATATATATATATATATTAAATGGTAATAAAATTTCCAGTTTCTTCTGTTATTTGCACAAAATTAACCTTTTCTCCCTGGCTTAAGTTAGAGTATGTACGACAGGTTTTACTGCAGTTTGACTGTGGTCATGCATCTTGTTATTCATGTGGCTTAAAGGTAAGCCACTATGCAAGGAAAATATAAATTATTATATCTGGATCCTAAATATTGATTTACTAAGAATCACAGAAGTCCTAAAAGTCATTAATACAGCATTCAACTTGTAACAATTTGTGGAGCTCAGCCATCAGAAAGAATAGGCATAGTTTTATTACCTAGCTTTATAATCCAGTTATCTATGTTTTAATTATCTACTTATATAGATAACTATAAGAGAAATGTTAAGATTAATATGAATGTGCAGTAACTGAGAATATATAGATGTGGAAACATCAGAAAGAACAGTAAAGGAAAGGGGCTATTATGATGAGCTTGCACAGTTGGCACCCATATTGGCAGATCATCAGGATCCTGGCACACATTTAAGTTGAGCTTCACAAAGCACTCAGACCCTCACAGTGGGTCAGGCTGGAGAGAGTAATCATGGTCATTTCTCTTCCCAACCTGTATCTGTGCTTGAGATTGCCCTGACCCAGGTGCAGGACCTTACACTTGGCCTTGATGAACTTCATGAGGTTGGCATGGGTCCACCTTTCAAGCCTGTCCAGGTCCCTCTGGATAGCATTCCTTCCCTCTAGTGTGCCAGCTGCACCACTCAGCATGGTGTCATCTGCAAACTTGCTGAGGGTGTACTCGATCTCACTGTCCATGTCACCTACAAAGAAGTTAAATAATACTGGTCCCAACACCGATCCCTGAGGAACAACACTCGTCACCAGTCTCCACTTGGACATTGAGCTGCTGACCGCAGCTCTCTGAGTGCAACCATCCAGCCAATTCTTTATCCAGTGAGTGGTCCAACCATCAAATCCATCTTTCTCCAATTTGGTGACTGGGATGTCATGCGGGACAGTGTCACATGCTTTGCACAAGTCCAGGTAGATGACAGCAGTTGCTCCTTCTTTATCCACTGACACTGTAACTCCATCATAAAAGGCCACCAAGTTTGTCAGGCATTATTTGCCCTTGGTGAAGCCATGTTGGTTACCTCCAATCGCCTCGTCTTTATTTTCCATGTGCCTTAGTAGGGCCTTCAGGAGGATCTGCTCCATGATCTTGCCAGGCACAGAGGTGAGACGTGTACTTGTAAAAGGATTTAGTGTATTTTTCTATTAAAAAGCACTTAAAATATAAATAGATCTAGAGATTATTTCAAAATAAACTTTCTGTTAATCATTCATAATGGAGTTAACTGTCTTTTATTTTCTCTGAGACAAACATGATTTCTTTGGTATAGAGATGTGTTCTCTGATTAAAAAACAAAACAAAACAAAACAAAACAAAATAAAAAAAAACTTATTTTCAACAGCAGCAGAAATACCTGGATGTAAGTTAGAGTTTCGGTCAATGCTGTATGTATTTATTTTGAGAGCACAGATAATTTTAGTTTAGAAATATGTAAGTAAAATAAAAAACTACTTCTGTTTTTATAAATGTTTCTCACCCTGTAGTATAGGAATTGTACAGTGACAAACTGGATGACGAACTTTTCTTTCCCCTGGAATGTATCCCTGCTAGTAAATGCTATTAGCCAATGAATATATTGTTTATTATTCTCACCCAGAAAATGGTATCTAGGAAAACACTGAGACACCATAGTAAAACCCTGATATTTGACTCACAATCAAAATATGAGTAATGCCTCCCATGTTATTATGCCTGCCCACACTATCAAAAGCAGGTGTTGGTGGTATGGCAATAGAGACGGAACCTTCCCACCAATATTCCATTACATGTTGTTGCCGCATGATAAATGGCAGCAGAGGGGCAGTCTGACAAATTGCTGTCTGACATGGAAGTGCATATGAAGCAAAGGTGTGTCAGTGAATTCCTCCATGCAGAAAAAGTGGCACACATTGACATGCGTCCAGGTCTGGGGCCCCTAAAACAAAAAAGGCAGGGAGCTGTTAGAGAGGGTCCAGAGGAAGGTCATGAAGATGATCAGAGGGCTGAAGCACCCCCCCTACGAAGACAGGCTGAGGGATCTGGGCTTGTTCAGCCTGGAGAAGAGAAGGCTGCAGGGTGACCTCATTGCAGCCTTTCAGTACCTAAAGGTAGCCTACAAACAGGAGGGGAGTCAACTCTTTACAAGGGTAGATAGTGGCAGGACAAGGGGAAATGGTTTTAAGTTGAAGGATGTTGAGGAATTTAGGTTGGATATCAGGGGAAGTTCTTTACCAAGAGAGTAGTGAGGTGCTGGTGCCCAGAGAGGTTGTGGATGCCCCATCCCTGGAGGTGTTCAAGGCCAGGTTGGATGGGGCCTTGGGTAGCCTGGTCTAGCATTAAATGTGGAGGTTGGCAGCTCTGCCTGCAGCAGGGGGGTTGGAACTTAATGATCCTTGAGGTCCCTTCCAACCTACCCAAGCCATGCTATGATTCTATGATTGAATGATGTTTGCTGAATGTTTATGGAGATCAAACAGTGGGTGTGAGCACAGTGAGGTGGTGGGTGGTGTGTTTCAGCAGTGGCAACAGAGACATGAAAGATAAGCTACATTCCAAACAACCATGAAGATTTTTTATGACTGCGGCATGCAGGCTCTTGTTCATCGCTGGCAAAAAAACGCATATGTAATGGTGGTGATTATGTTGAAAAACAGTGTTTTATAGCTGAGAATTTGCCCAAATAGTGTTATTGTGCTCTTTGTATCTGTTGTAGTATCCATGGAAATTAAATAGGAGGCATTAATTTTGGAGCAACTTTGATGCATTTTCATTTAATAAAACTGTTATTCCATACACACATCTGCAGTCACATAAGGGAAAGAGATTACAAGCTAGACCTTATTTTCTCAATTTCTTGACACTAGTATTACCAGCTGGATCATTTCTACCAAATCACCTCTGATGGCTAAGATTCACCAGGTGTCGCATTGCATCTACAGGAATGTGTGGTTTCATACAAAAACTCTGCATTTGCTATGTCTTTTTGTATGAAGTGTAGCAAAGTCTGAAACCACACATATCCTTTTGGCCCTGCTGTTGTCAGTGTCTTTGATGAGAGGTATTTATTTTGAACAAAAACATTGTTACAAGGTAATTTTAGTTGTCAGCTTCTCCTGATGTTGCACTGTAATTCTGAAAATTAGAGGAGATCCATGCCATGAGTAGGACTGCAGTGTGCAGTCTGAAGAGATGTTAAATCTGTAGCAGTTCTTCTTTCTTAGGTATGTAAACTGTTCCTCTCCCTCATACCTACTTCCGTAAAACTGCAACAAGTGTTTACTTTCAAAGCAAAGGAAACTACAGCATTTGTTCTTCCAGTAAACCACTAGAATAATGAATAATGCAGTACTAATATCAAAAACGTCATTTATGTTATTGTGAATAACCTTTTCTGTATATCCAGGAATAGACAAAAAATACAGCATAAGACATATATGTAATATGTAGAGAAAGACAGGATACCCAAGAGACATTATGATAGCATTTTTTTCTCTTCTGTGATGAAAGGATGAGGTTGAAACTTGAATATTCTACTCATTTGTTAAGAGAAATATGAAGACTCATCCTGAGATCATGAGCTGCCTTCCCAAATTAGAGAACAAAATTTTCAACTCAATGAGATTTACTCTGTGTAAGTAAATAACAAACCAGAAATTCATAAACACATTATTAAAGCAGTGGGAAAGAGTTATACAAAAAAGTCATAGCTAGTTATCAAAAAATATGAAGAGGTGTCAGATAAGACCATTAAACAGTACATAAGCAATTCACCCAGGAAGAAAGCTTTAAGAGACTGATTTGTCCCTTTTAATTCACTCCCAAAGTTACTCTGAATCTTTTTGTCCTCAAAGCCATATTTCAAAATCATGCTGCCTACACACTACATATATAACAAAAATAAACTACACCAGCCCATATTAGAGGGTGAGACTGAATTGTGGCACTGAGATATATTGCCTCTGTATATCAATTAAGGCCCTTCTGCAATATTTATTATATTAAATTATTATTATTTCAGCCTTTCAACAAATAGCTAAATTGGCTCGGCAATAGCTTGTCTTGATGTTCTTTTGCACTTACCTCTCCACAGGTAGTCAAAAGATTTTAGGGTCTGAAGCTATTGTTCCTTCCAGCATAGTCCATAAGATAGCATGAACTACTGTGCTCTCCCTGTTGCCTCTCTAATTGATGCTTCAGTGACTAGACATTTTTTAATCTTGCAAGGAGGAAAAGCTAAGGTTGCATTTGACTAAAACAGAAGTGAGGATTTTTATATTATGAATTGTATTCAATTAAGAGTTTAATGAGCTTTTAGAGCATGGCTAAAGTGGTTACAAAAAGCCTTCCGCAGTGTCAGACAGGAGATCTGTCTCACAGATGTGTGAGACTAAAGCTCCATCCAGAGAAGACAATTATAAAAGCATAATAGAACTGTGTAAGTTTAAACTGTTTTAGCTAATGAGAATTCAAAGGTAAGGTGGACAGTCCCCTATCTTAAGTTGTATATTTCTTGTTCTATAGCTACTTCTTTTCAAAATCACTCCATCTGGAGCTACAGTTTAGGACATCAGTGTCTAAAACTGTTAATTACAACTGAAACAGGTACACTGAAAATGCATTGTAATGATCTATCTAGCTTTTGGAAAATTAAAGAAACTGAGCTTGCTGAAAAGGGAAGGGAAGGGGAAGTAAGGGAAGGGGAGGGAAAGGAAGGAAAGGTTATAATTCACCTAATACCAGAATCTATCTTCCTTTCTAGTACCTACTGCAGAGAGTTTACTGTTATTGTACTTACTGTCCATAGCAGAGTAGGGCCCAATATGAAAACACTGTGAACTGTACTACACATAGAACACAGATCTGATACAAGGTATCATAGAATCATAAAATCGTAGAATCGTAGAATCATAGAATGGCTTGTTGGAAGGGACATTAAAGGTCATCTACTTCCAACCTTCCTGCCTGGTCTAGTATTAAATGTGGAGGTTGGTGGCCCTGCCTGCAGCAGGGGGGTTGGAGCTTGATGATCCTTGAGGACCCTTCCAACCCAAGCCATTCTATGATTCTACGATTCTACGATTTTATGATTCTATGATTCTATGATTCTATGATTCTATGACAGGGTTGCCAACCACTAGCTCAAGCTACTTTGGGTCCCATGCAACCTGGCCTTGAACAGCCCCAGGGGTGGGGCATCCACAACTTCCCTGGGCAACCTGTTCCAGTGCCTCACCACCCTCTGAGTAAAAGATCTCCTCTTGATACCAAATGTAAATCTCCCCTCTTTTAGTTCAAGATGATTGCCTCTTGTCCTATCACTATCAGACCATGTAAAAAGTCTGTCTTCCTCCTGCTTATAAGGTTTCTTAAAGTACTGTAAGGCTGCAATGTGGTCTCCTTGGAGCCTTCTCTTCTACAGGCTGAACAAGCCCTGCTCACTCAACCTTTCTCCATAAGAAAGATACTCCAGCCCTCTGATATCTTTGTGGTCTTCTGGACTCACTCCATAAAGCTTCACACCTTCCTTGTACTGGTGACCCCAGGCCTGGACACAGTGCTCCAGATGAAGCTTCACAAGAGCAGAGCACAGGCGGACAATCACCTCCCTCGCATTGCTGGCCATTCCTCTTTTGATGCAGCCCAGGATATAGTTGGCTTTCTGGGCTGCAAGAGCACAATGCTGGCTCATGTCCAGCTTTTCATCCATCAGGATCCCCAAGTCCTTCTCCACAGGGCTGCTCTCTATGAGTTCTTCTCCCAGTTTGCACACTCCCCCCACCCTTTTCAAGCTTGTCTAGGTCCCTTCTGTCATGTCAGCTACACCACTCAGCTTAATGTCATCAGCAAACTTCCTGAGGGTACACTTGATCTCACTGCCTACGTCATTGATAAAGATGTTGGAGAATATTGGTCCCAGGATGGACTCTTGGGAACATCACTCGTCACCAGACTCTACCTGGACATAGAGCTAATGACTACAACCCTCTGGCTGCAGCCATTCCACCAATTCCTTATCTAATGAATAGCCCAGCCTTCAAGTCCATATCTTTCCGATTTAAAGATAATGAAATGGATAATCCCTTTGATTAGGCAGCTTGTAGGAGATACCAGCCACGAGATGTCCTTTATTGTTCTGGTCCCTAATTTTAACCCACAAGCTTTTAAGCTGATCATAGCTGTTTTTGAGAGACAGCTCTTTGCAATCTATTCACCTTCTAATACAGGCAGAAACTCCCCTGCCCCTCCTGTCCTGCCAATCTTTTCATAAAGCTTGTAGCCTTCAATCATTGTGCACCAGTTGTGTGACTCATGTGATCACCTTTCCATGATAGAAATGAGGTCGTAGTTTTCTAATTGCAGGATGGCGTCCATCTCTTCCTGCTTATTCCCTGTGCTGATGCACTTCAGATGGGCTATTGGCCATGTTACCTTCTTGGAGGAGCCCTTCCAAATTGCTTCAGGACAAATCTGAGGTTTTTCCCTTCTGTTTCGTAAAATGACAGTGTTTCCAGGCTCTTCTCTTTCACTGAGGAGTACATCCCCTTCCCCCATGGAATATGGTATAGTTCTTCTACACAATTTCTTTGCTACAAGTAATCCTGTTCTGTTCTTCGTAATGAGGTAAAAAGGGTGGAGAAAGGATGGTTTCTGAACTCTTTATTTTTTCATCCTTATCCTACCGTATAATTTGTTTTGCTTTGCTGTCAGAAAACCTGAGACCTGTAACTTTTGCCACCGAAGAAATTGTGGAGTAATGGGTTCCTCCAGATGGGTTAGTACAAAAGGAAATGTCCTTTGTCTCGATTACAAGCAAATTACAAAATTAGGCATCATGAACAGATCAAGAGGTACCAATTTCATAATAATGTGTTCCTCAAAACATCCCTTTTAAAGCATCCTAGCTTCTTCTTAGTTGACAATTTGAAAAAGGATCTAATAAAGATATTGACTGCAGCAGGAGTTTACTGCAGGTTGGAGCCTGCTAGAATGAGGCACACATCTTTTTATTTACTTTCAGCTCAGTATTAAAATAGGAAAGTTCATTTTGATGGAGAAAAAAACAGGTTTTGTTCTGATGTCTTCAAAATTAATCACTTCATCTTTGTCTGTCTGCAAGCATTAAAAGAAAATGTCTTCTGTTTCTGGTACAAACTGTTCACTCATTTGTGTTCCTAAATACTTGTGGTCCTTCTAAAATTTGATTTAATATTCATGGAAAAATTCACTTAGCTCTAATTTTTATAACAGATAAAGTCAAGACAAAACTCTCCATCAAACGCATCATCTTTTCTTACTGCCCAGAAATGTGCTGTAATCTCCTTGAAAACACTTGCTATTCAGATTTATTTGATGAATAGGTCTTGTTCAGGAATTCAATTTGCTAACTTATAACCTTACTCTTGATGGGGACTACGTAATCAAAGTTGCTCATTTTGCAGCCAGTACTGCATGAGCTTTTTCACAGCTTGGCTCAAGTAGAAAGCTTTTTATAATAAGGATCTGGGAGGCAGCAGCATACCGGATATTAGAGCTGTCCCAGAGGGTCCATTCTCCTATAGTTCTGCATGTATAATGGCGGAAGAAGGAAAGAAGGATATAGCCCCTTGATCTTTAGTACAGAAAAAAAGTAAGAAATAAATTACGTCTAACTTTCCAGCAATGTCCTGCTATTAATTACATTTAATGGTTGCAAAACTCACATGTAGGCATCGTTATGAAGAAATAAAGAAGCGAAGGGCCAAGGAGCCAATACAACTAAACAGAGCATTGGCTTTTGTATAATGTATAAAGTTGCCAGAACTGTCCTGCCTACACAAAAAAAAGTTCAGTTCAACTTTACCCAAAATCTGAGGAAAACTTCTTGTTATGACTTTTTTTTTAGGAGGCTGTGCACAACTAATGTAGAATTTTAGAAGAGCCTTAGTACATTTGATGAATCTGTTTACCAATTGTAGCATATACTTTTTAGGCACTGAATATTGATTTAAGCAAGTAAAAGTTTAACGCTATTTCATTTCTGGAAATACTGAATTTTGTATGCCACATTTTAATCCAAGTTGATAAGTAATACATTTATTTCTTTATGTTTTATTTTCATCCACAGACAAATGAATAAATAACGCTTAAAAACTCCTAAAAAGTGTATTCTTTTTAGCATAAACCATTTATTCATTTGAACTTCAAAATACCTGTGGTTCTCCTGAAAATTATTCATTGTAACATTCATGGGAAAATATGCATCCAAATGATTACATTCAGGTTATTTATTCAGAATTTTTAGCAACTGTAATTCTTAGCCTGTATCGTGATGATTAACAGTACTAGTAAGTAGGACTAGATCAATCATTTTCATTTAATAATTTATTTCCTGAAATATGTGAGTTCGGGAAATCAAACGCTATCTTCAAGGAAAAGTCAAATATGTTTCAATGGGAGAAATAATTTATTCTCCGATTTTCAAACATTTGAATCTTACAGAACAGATTCACGAGGGGGTCATAGACAGTATTTTTCAAATGAAGGAGGAGGAGCATTGTCAATGTAATTTCTCATTATTTTGTTCTGCTTACGTACCTCATTAAACAAAATTTCAGCTGAACACAAACAAATAACCCAAATATTTCAAATATTTATTTTAGGAAAAGAAAAAAACCACAAATATTAAATGTTCATCTTTTTAAAAAAATATCTTTAAACAAACAGCAAAAAGACCCAGGAGTCTACTTCATTCTTTGCACACTTAATACTGTTAGCTCTTATGATTGAGGTCTTTGGATCAAATGGAGGTACTGATATAAGAGCTATATTTTTTACACCCTGAACCTCTGTTCTATTCCCCACAGTGACTCTAACTTAACGAAAGGACAGTTCTTGTGCAGGCAGTGAGCAGTGCTTAATGAAGTACAGCAGCGGGGCTAATTTACTCCCAAAATTTCACTGCTCTTAAAGCGGCTTTAATTACAAGCAACGCAAAACCAAGAGGGACCTCCTGGGTCACTGAGGTTAGTCTGCTGGTACCACAAGCAACCACCTCACGTAACATCCTTCATAAACTGATTGCACTCGTCAGCTTGCACACACAATATCATAAGATTACAAAGGGAATTAAAACAAAGGTGTCTGATGAGCCAACCATACATCTCTGACTGATGTCTGATGACTTTTGGCAGTTTGGAGGATAGAATTTCCTTTTAGTGAACTATTAGTGATGTTGATTCTGAGAAAACCAGCATATATCTAACCAGCTTATATCAAATAAACAATGTATTTCAGAAATAATTTAAAAGTGTCCTGATAAAACCAAATGAAAACAAAAGCATCTCCTTTTTTTGTGCTTTCTTGTCTTGGGATTTTGGACTAGTGGCTTGCCAGGAGTGCAGGGTCTCTGTCAATGAATCAGACTGGCTTTTCTCTGCTGATACAAGTACCTCTCACTTCCTCTTCAGATGCTGTATGTGAATCAGAAGAGAACGACTTTGAACAGTCTGGAATCTGCTGGGAAGTAATTGCAGCTTTTCCCTGCTTCTATAGGGCTCTTAGGTTAATGGCATGGTTCATGTATTCCATGTGAATTTAACCTAGGCCATTCCTGATTTAAGCCTCAGGCTAATGTTAGTCAGTCCTGACTAATATTTATAGCTGAGTTGTAAAATCTACTGTTGCAACCACACACTAGAAATGGTACAGAGATACAGGCTTTTGGCTTGGAGAGGTGGACAGGAGATCTACAACTTTTGTGTCTGCTTGCATGGCCCACTCTGAATATGTTTCCTTTGCACCTGAAAGTCTACAAATCGACAAATCCTGCTGGGCACCTTTCTTTCTGTATGGATAACTATTTCCAGTATGGGGCACAAGAACTAAAGTTTTAACAGAAGCAGAAATACAAACAGCTTTTTTGCTGGCACATTTTAGTGCCATCTTGAATCATTGTTTTANAAGAAAAAAAAAAAAGTTGCCTTGTATGTAGTTGGCACCATAAGGCAAAGGTCCCATTCTTTGAGAGGAGCAGCACAAGACTCATTAGCAGTATAGCAAAGCCTGCAAAATGGCCATATCTCTGGCAGCACAACTGAGAGTGACTTAAGCTTGCTCATCAATAATTTTTCTTCTATTACAGGTTAGAAATGAAATCTCATAATGCTTAGTTCCAGTGAGGAATTCCTTCACTGATTTCTGTCAGGACAGAATAAAAAGGAAATTAAAGATCAACACCTTAGTTTGGAGATGGTGCTCACTAACAAATAGAAGGCAGCAGATCTTGCTTCTGTTGAGAGCTTACATAGTCAGAGGGGAAACTGTCAGCATGGAACAACTATTTTCACACTCAGAAGCGGAGACTTCTGTCCAGGCAGTATCCTCAGATTGGTGGTATCAAGACCAGTATTTCCAGTAACTCAGACATAAATTCTCTGAGGGCAAAGCGGAAAGCAATCTTTCTCTCTCTTTTTTTTTTCTTTTTCTTTTTTTTGATGAAGCAGTAAACTCATGCTGAAGTCAGTGATGTATCAGTATTTACATCCTAATCAGGTGACTTGATGTCATTTTCTTTCCTATTCTCACTTAATAGAGCACCTGTACAGTGCTCAGGCTCCTTTTGAGTATTCTTCTATGCTAGACAGCACTAATAAGTGAAAAATAATAGTCACTATTAAATATTAAGACAAACTTTCTAAGGAGTAGGTAGTAACAAATTGTCCCAAGGATTTGAAGAGTCTCCAACACTGGAAAATTTATGAGGAAATAGGCATCTCTCAGGACTAGAATTGCTGCTGCTGTCCTTAACCCTGAAAACAAGCAAAATAACATTCATTTGAATGCCTACAAACCTACTCCCCTACCGACATCGTATTCCATAAGAACTACCCAACTGGCACTTTTCTTTGGTCAGCAGTTTGCAGGTAACTCACAAAACAACAAAATTACCCAAGCCAAGGTGTTAATTACATCATGTTTACTTTCACCTAGTAGGCTTAGCTTTGTCATTATCTAGTTCAGTTACAGAAAACATGTAAACATGATGTAAAAGTAAAATGAACTGTAGAGATGGAAAAGGTTCAGGATAATCTGGATATTCCTCATTATTTTACTGCTATTAACCCCCTGGCTATGTACTGCTGATTGATTTGTGTGACAGTATGGGAAAAATGACAGTTGCCTAAGGAATAAGTGAGGATATTAATTAGTGTCCTGGTAGAGGGAGNGAAAGAAAAAAAGAAAAGGGTTTCAGTACCCTAGTGAATAATTTATAGCTGTTTCCTTTTCAACAAAGGGAATGTTGAATGTTTTTGACAATAGCAGGTACATAATTGTTTTATGCTGGGGGCATTTATTGTAACTCATTCATTATATCATCTTGCTAGTTTTCATGGCATGCATTTATTTGTTCTCTGAGTGGAACAATTTGAATGACAACTAGGAGAAATAGTAGGGGACAGACAGTGAGAAATGATGTGTTGAAAGTCTTAGACCAGTGTGATAGGCAGATGATTGAAAACACCATCGATACCAACACCACAACTGGCAAAGAGAAAGGCCTACATAGACACAGTGACCACCATTTTTTTGAGAAACGTGTTTTTTTTTTTCCAGAACTGTCTTTTTTCATTGATTTCAGTTGATCTAGGTTAGAAAGAAGAGTACTATGCAATAGAAAGATTAACTCTGCGAAAGGGAGTTAAAAATAGACAATATAGTAACACGTGAGAAAATCATGAGGAAAGTTAAATCAGTGAACTTCCTCTAAAGAAATAACGAACCCTAGAAGTTTGACCCCAACAGTGAGACCATACATCAGGCAGGCATTTGACGTTTTTGTGATTCTTGTCATTGGGAAAAGATTCTTATTAGGTAGGCTGCTTGGAAAGTAGTGACTCTTATCTATTTCCATGTGAACTGCAACAGATGCAAAGGGCGCAATAACACTGTTTGATAGAGCAAATTGTCAGCTACAAAACACAGGCACTGTGATGCCATCACTGCAAGGAAAATGTTGCCCGTGCAGTCAATCTTTCACCAGCCCAAAGAGATGGAAGTGAAAAGGTGCCAGGTCCAGACAATACGGTGGGTGTGGTAGGACAGTCAAGCCAAGACTGGCATGGTCTTCAACCTGGTCTGGGGCCCGGTGTTATCAAGGTGCAAGAGAAAGGTGGTGACATCATGTCCCATCATCAGTAATTATGTGATTCAGGAAACATCCAGGAATTTAATTATATACTTCTCTTCATAGGCACTTCCATGACACTTCCATGCCATTTTGTCAGACTGCCCCTCTGCTATCATCCGTCACACTGCAACAAAATGTAATCAGATATTGTCAGGAAGGTTCAGCCTCTGCTGCCATACCACCAACATCCACCTCTGATGTCATGGGCCAACATAATAAAATTGGAGGCATTACTTTCAGAGCAGTTCACGTACATCATTGAGTCATTTCCCCTTTTTTTTGAAGTTGTGAAAACTGAAACCTACCTGTATTCTTTCCTCCGTGATCTTTCCATCAAAGAAAATGTAATGGATGACAAAAAAACAATGAATATTAAAATGTAGCAAAAACTTCTAATGATTAAGTCACTGGGTCAATTTATAGAGGAATAAACCAGTATTTTTTCTGTCATCCTTGTGCTAATACAACTTACACTAACTGATCTAGCAAACTTAGTAAAGTCTTTGTATTATTATTTATTATTACTACTACTATTACTATTATTTCACAGTAAATTGAACAACTAATTTTGATATCACTTCCATGGAAATAGGTACCGTTATAAAGATCTGTATGCATTACCCACATTTCTGCAGGTTATTCTGCAGCTTCTTCCCAAGTTAAATTAATTTATAAATTGATCTCCAAAAATGTGACCACTGAAAATATACTATGCCAGTTCTTATTAAGCAAGCAGGAACACAAGAAACCATTTAGCATGGCTGGCATGGCACTCTTCTACCTGTGCTTCAGTAAACAGCTTCTCTTGGTTCTCCATACTTCTCCAGTCCTTTTTGAAAAAAGAGATTTTTGTGTCTTACACAGCTTAACTTGACTTTGTTCTGTAGGGTTGTTGAATGATTGTATTTGATGCAAGATTTTCTGATTAGTTAGCAGCCAGAAGTATTGTCTACTTTGGACATAGATCAGGAGAGTTTCCTATTGTACACAGTTTCTTAGAATGACAAGGCCCCTGTGCTCTCGCCTTTGAGGACTTTGCACTAGATTACTATATTTTTTAATTTGATTTCAGCACACAGCTTTCCATGTAATATTTGGCTTAATATGAATAACACAAATGGCATAAAATGGAAAAATTGGACATTGAGAAATTTGGATTTAGTATGCAAAAATAGAAAAGTATGTTACATGTGAAAATTCACAACACACAAACTCCTAGAGCTATTTCCACACTTGAAGGACAAAAGACATCTCTGAAATACTATCAAAATCAGTTAACTTTTTTGACCCCATCAGATCCCAAATCAGTAAAGAATTATTATGATCACATATGTGTGACTACATACCAGTATATGTATTCTTCTCATATTTTATCAAATATTCAAAATACTCAGAACGTTTCCATGTGTGTTCCTCCAAAGAGAGAAAAAAAAACATCCTGGATGCATTCAGTGTTATGAATCACAATCATCTGTGTTGTAGAAGAGCGTCATAAGTTATTGTTCTTGTCCCCACATATACTTTCTCCTTCTTCATTGCTGATTTATTTCTGCCAATAGCATATGTGCCTAATCCAAAATTCACTAAAGCCAAAGTCAGACCAGTGACTTCAATGGTGTTTGTGCACCTGAGGAAAAATTAGTAATTTTGTTGAGTTAAAGGGAAAATTTGGCTTTTTTAATCAACGCAAAACTTTCACTTTAGTAAAGGATGGGCAGGAAAAAGTAATAACGTCAAAAAATGTAGGAAACTCACTTTACTGTAGAAGAGCTTAAATCCAGGCATTTCTTGATGTCTAAATAATAGAAAGTTTACACCCTCCCTGCATGTGTGTCAATGATCAAGACCATATGAATGGGAGACTCTGACATGCCAAGATGATAATTAGGGTCAAGCTCTTTCCCTCCTCTGAAATTTGTAGAATGTGATGAAGTTGTCACTTATCCTGTTTCTGAATACTTGTAATGTGAATGAATAGTAAACTTCATCTTGTGGAGCAAGATAGAACTATGTTTAGATATATACAGAAGACTAGAATCTTAACAGAAAATTCTCATTCCCTTAAAGTTAATTGGAGTCTTGCCACTGACTTCAACATGGCCAGAATTTCATTGACAGGTTTTAATAGGACTGACTGTCCAAATAAATGAAGTAAGGGGAATCTGGCTGTCAGTGACCTATGTAAGATCTTGCAGTCAGCAATAAAATCCAAAGCAACTAACTCAAAACACTATTCTAAAACGACAAACTTCCTTCCCAAACCCAAAAATACAGGACATTTTGATAACAGAAGAACAGTAAGTAGAGGGACAACACTGGAAATGGTGAGAAACTCAGTATATTTAGCCAGTTATTGTCAGAGATGTAATATTTCAAATTTTTATAGCTGTCATCTTTTAATCTCTCTCACTTATTACTTTTATTGCATTCAATCTTCCTGGAGTAAGGGTTTTATTTTTTTTTAGTTCATTTTCTTTTAAGGAAAACATCTACAAAAGGAGAAAAAGGTTTTAAAACTCAACAGTTTTTAAAAGGTTATAATCATTTGACCTCAAAAGCAATTTTACTGAATCAACTAAAGGCATTTAACGCTTGCTGTTTCACATGCTAATTCTTCTTGATGAAACTAAGTTTTCTAATAATACCATGATTTTTTTGTAGTTGAATTTTAGGACAGAAGTACCTGAAGGAGTACCTGAAGGAACAAAAATCACCCTTCACCTAGAATTTTTATTAAAAAAAAAATATATTCTGGATAATTACGACTGAAAATAGAGGATAACAGTGAACATGTTTTTACAAACTGAATTATAGAGAATTCTGCCAACTTCCTGTAATAAATGTGATATATGCATTACATACGCATACACATGCACATATATGTACATGCGCATATATGCACGTAGATCTTCAAAAACTGAACACACTTCGAAGCATTCTTTTGCTTACTCTATATATGATTTTCTAACCCTGTAGGTTACAGTTAGTAAACTGAAATTTAGTTAGACGCCTAGTGCTCCTGCTTATAGATCTAATATAGTATTTTTTTGGATTCCTATTCAAACCATCTGTTGGGTTTTTTTTTCTTCTAATGTATCATGCCATAATTCCATGTAATTATGGGCACCTAGTCTTCCAAAACAAACACCTGGAGACATGTACATGTAAGGAATAACTCATAAGTTAAGGTTAGCTGCCCAACTCTCATTATAATGACATTTAAAGTATTTTCTGCGAAGTTCAAGTTAAACCAAAACCTTATTCAGTGGTTCTTGGATTTAGAAATAAACATACAATAGGCTAGACAGAGATTGTCAGCCTGTCATTATAATACTAGCTGCTAACAACCACAATTAAGGAAGACTACATATCAATTGTTATTTGTCTGGAAAATGAACTTCCCTAAGCATGAAAGGAAGTGATGCAGCCTGTATTACCGTCTCCACTGTTCAGCTAATTAGTACTGTTTTTAATGGCTTCATCTGCCCAGGATCAATTGTCTAATGGGGAACAGTTCTCTGTCAGTTAATAAGGTGAGGAACTGTATAATATGATTATGTCTGGCTCCAAAATAGTGCTTCAAACAACACTAAAACAATCATGTGATGGAATAAATAGACTGAAGCAGGACTGCCAGATAATTCTGGAGCAAGCACAGTGTTCCAGTAAGCATACAAGTGTCTGATACAAGAATATGCAGCACATTGTAAGGAAAGTGCAGGACATTGTCTAGAAGTGCTGGAAGTTCAATTAAGAGAAGGAGCCAGTGGTGATATGTATTTAAACTGGTGCTTAAAGAACATTAGCATAAGGAATGTGAAAGAGAAGGGATATATTTCCAAAAATACTTGCTGCAAAAATAAACCATTCTGTGGTCGTCCTGCTTGGAAGAATGTGCATTTTAAACTTTCCATTCAGAAAATGCCAGCCAGTACTGAAAAGGGTAAAAAATAGTCTGATGATATATACCCCCTGTGTCTCTAGACTACAAAATGTGGTTTATCTATACACAAGCATACATCATACCTCTGATGCTGCAAGATAATTGGATGTTCTCCTCCTGGTCAGTTAGAGACAGTTAGGTAGATTGTTGCTCATCAGGAAGGAGGCATCGGACAACTCAGCAGAGCTATGCACAAGTCAAAGCTATATGACTTCAGATGATTTCTTTCTGCTACAATTGATCACTATTACCCACAAGCTAACTGGAATTGTTCTTGGCATTTGTAAAAAAAATTATGCCAAGCCTCTATAAAAACAAAAAGCAGACTTCGTGGTATAGGAAATAATGAAGCTTTATATTTAAGCAAGCATAGATATCATTTACTTGCCTAAATTCATGAGGGAGGGGAGAGCAGTTGGTGAAAGCATTACTATTATATCCAAAACATGCATTTTTTATTCCAGACCTAATTATCTCATCTGTCTTCTTCAGTGATGTCCAGTTTTCCCTTTGCTGCCCTTGAATCACTGTTTCCACAACAGATACAGTCTGGGACAAAAAAAAAAAAAAACACTAGCTAATAATGAAGAGAACGAAGAGGGTTATATCCAATAGAACTTCCTTTATCTAAAGAATTTCTTTCATACCCTTGAGGTCTGCACCTCTGCATTCAAATCCACTGAAGGAAAATGTCATTAAAGATTTGCCCCTCCTACCACAGCTGACTTCAGCTCTTTGAACATAAGCCATACACTTCAGTGCGCAATCACCTAATGTAGCTCTTATGCCCACCACAGGTAGAAATCAGTATTTCAGATCTTTGGATCTCAATAAATCCAAACTTTGCTAGGCAAACTGTATTATTTGAATCTATTGCCTCTAGAAAGATCATTAGTAAGAACATCATTGGGTGTCCAGCCTTCACTCTTCTGAATGTGCTGGAAGGCCTGTATCTCCTAGAATTACAATAATTTGGACAACAGAAATCTTACCAATGTTTCATAGCTCTGCTTTTCACTGCACTGATTAGACAAAAAATAACCTTGAAGAAACGGGCAACTTATAAATGCATGGAGGAGATGAATTATAGTCCATCATCACAACATGGAGATCACTTCTGTTACTCTACCGGGGAAAAAAGAAAAAGTTACTTTTTTCAGGAATAGCATGTGTATTGTAGTAGTGTATATTTGTGCTGAGGAAAAGAAAGGTCACACATTTTGAAATGCTTAGCTATAATCCACTGAAGAGAAACATTGCTCTTACACACAGAGTGTTGCAGGAATATAGCTTAAGCTTTAACCTGCACTGGTCAGAACACATCAAATATAAAAGCATTTCACAAAGACCGTAATAACTCAAAAAAAAAGGGTTGATAATCATTGTTATGGGCCAGCCCCGTGAAGCTCATATTTCCAGAAAGAAGAAGATATTTGCATTCCTTGAACTGAATAGAATGGAACTGAACAGAACAGAGGAGTCAAAGGTTAAATTTGTGAGAGAAATAACAAATTCTGTCTGAGTTACATCACTTGAGAATGCATATAATTTTCAGCAGATGGACTTACTCATTCTTATTTTTACTTTCTATTTCTGGTTCAACTCACTTCCAACCTGCCCTTCAGATGATTGTGGACAAGTGGAATTTGCACCCAAGATTTTAGCTATTGCACATGGAAGGAGTGCCAGTGACTCGTCCACTTCTCTTTTGCCAACTGCCACAGCTTAGAAAAGAGAAAGGTCTGGTTAGTAGTACTGTAGGTAATTTTTTTGTGTTTTTCCCTTCAAAAGGTGCATTACTGCAAATAGCTACAGTACGGACAGTCCAGGACCCAGTCAAGGCAGAATTGCAGTTACTGAGATCTTTATGATGTTATAATAATGTGCTGATTCTCAGAGGTATGTTCTGGGATCCAACGCTTATGCATTGAAATACACTTAGTGTTTAACAAACAGCAAGAGAAATTTGAGAAAGAGATGACAGAAAAACAAAGAAGCAGTTTAGAATGGGAAACAAGGATGGGAGAAATGGTGGGAAGAGAAGTTTGAATTGTCTTCCATATGCAAATATGTCTTTCCATCATCATAGAATGTGTTTGTTCAAGTTTCTTGTTTAACTTGGAGAAGAGAAGGCTCCAGGGAGACCTCATTGCAGCCTTCCAATATTTGAAAGGAGCATATAAACAGGAGGGGGAATGACTGTTTATGAAGATGGATAGTGATAGGACAAGGGGGAATGGTTTTAAACTAAGACAGATGAAATTTAGATTAGATATTAGGAGGAAGTTTTTCATGCAAAGGGTGGTGACACACTGGAACAGGTTGCCCAAGGAGGTTGTGGATGCCCCATCCCTGGAGGCATTCAAGGCCAGGCTGGATGTGGCTCTGGGCAGCCTGGTGTAGTGGTTGGCAACCTTGCCTGTGGCAGGGGGGTTGAAACTAGATGATCATTATGGTCCTTTTCAACCCAGGACATTCTATGATTCTATGAAATAACGTGTAAACTGGGAGGCACCAGTAATTCATGTAAACATCTTTATTGGAAAATTTATCGTTAATAGAACAGTGTGCTTTCAGACAAGTAGCAGAAGTCTAGGTATCTTGAGGTTCCTAATACTTTTGAAAGTACATTCACAAACATATTCAGAGGAATTAGGAAACCAGTTACTCTTTTTAGAAGTTATAATTTTTCATTAAGGAAAGACTATTGTTAACCTGATAACCTCTCCCAAGCATTCTCATATTGTCTTACAATGTTTTAAGGAGTTGGTTAAAAAATCCATGACATTTAAGATTGACAAGCCTCATGGCAAGATCAATTAATTATTACCTTTTTCTAAGGAGAGTTATGGATTAGCTTAGGAAGGCTGTACTTCAAATAGGAATTGCAAAGACTTCATATAAACCTAGAAGATTCTTTGACAAAATGTGGCATAAGCTCTAATGCTTTTATTATAGGATAAAGGAGAACATGATATGTAAATGGATGTACTTTTGTTGAAGGCTTTTGAGGCCTAGACATTGTTACTTCAGAATCAGATTTTGTAAAACAGAGTGGTCGAACAGAAATTTTGTTTTTCAGTACAACAGGGCTTTACAAGCATGCAGAGGAAAGTCTGGGTCAACTAATGTCAACATGAAGAAATGCACAAGATGTCACTGTAGGAAAAATAATGAATAATGGGCCAGCTTTGAGAAAGGTTAAACAGCAGTGATGTTTTTAGCACTATCTTAGGTAAAGCAAGAAGTGTTGTAACTGAAACTCATACAAACTTCTTTCTAATAATGAACACAAAAATGATATGGAGGTTCATACCATTTTAACCCAGAGCCATAGCCTTCAGTCTGGAAGAGAAAATAAAAGATTCCCTCATCCAATAATATGGATTCACACTCTTGAGATCTAGACTGACTCCAGCCTATAACCTAATGGAAAAACAAAGTCTCACAGTATTTCTGTTGTATCTTCATGAAAAAAAAAAAAAGAAAAAAAAAAAAGTTGCCTTGTATGTAGTTGGCACCATAAGGCAAAGGTCCCATTCTTTGAGAGGAGCAGCACAAGACTCATTAGCAGTATAGCAAAGCCTGCAAAATGGCCATATCTCTGGCAGCACAACTGAGAGTGACTTAAGCTTGCTCATCAATAATTTTTCTTCTATTACAGGTTAGAAATGAAATCTCATAATGCTTAGTTCCAGTGAGGAATTCCTTCACTGATTTCTGTCAGGACAGAATAAAAAGGAAATTAAAGATCAACACCTTAGTTTGGAGATGGTGCTCACTAACAAATAGAAGGCAGCAGATCTTGCTTCTGTTGAGAGCTTACATAGTCAGAGGGGAAACTGTCAGCATGGAACAACTATTTTCACACTCAGAAGCGGAGACTTCTGTCCAGGCAGTATCCTCAGATTGGTGGTATCAAGACCAGTATTTCCAGTAACTCAGACATAAATTCTCTGAGGGCAAAGCGGAAAGCAATCTTTCTCTCTCTTTTTTTTTTCTTTTTCTTTTTTTTGATGAAGCAGTAAACTCATGCTGAAGTCAGTGATGTATCAGTATCTACATCCTAATCAGGTGACTTGATGTCATTTTCTTTCCTATTCTCACTTAATAGAGCACCTGTACAGTGCTCAGGCTCCTTTTGAGTATTCTTCTATGCTAGACAGCACTAATAAGTGAAAAATAATAGTCACTATTAAATATTAAGACAAACTTTCTAAGGAGTAGGTAGTAACAAATTGTCCCAAGGATTTGAAGAGTCTCCAACACTGGAAAATTTATGAGGAAATAGGCATCTCTCAGGACTAGAATTGCTGCTGCTGTCCTTAACCCTGAAAACAAGCAAAATAACATTCATTTGAATGCCTACAAACCTACTCCCCTACCGACATCGTATTCCATAAGAACTACCCAACTGGCACTTTTCTTTGGTCAGCAGTTTGCAGGTAACTCACAAAACAACAAAATTACCCAAGCCAAGGTGTTAATTACATCATGTTTACTTTCACCTAGTAGGCTTAGCTTTGTCATTATCTAGTTCAGTTACAGAAAACATGTAAACATGATGTAAAAGTAAAATGAACTGTAGAGATGGAAAAGGTTCAGGATAATCTGGATATTCCTCATTATTTTACTGCTATTAACCCCCTGGCTATGTACTGCTGATTGATTTGTGTGACAGTATGGGAAAAATGACAGTTGCCTAAGGAATAAGTGAGGATATTAATTAGTGTCCTGGTAGAGGGAGGGAGGGAGGGAGGAAGAAAGGAGGGAAGGAAAGAAGGAAGAAAGAAAGGAAGGAAGGAAGTAAAGAAGGAAGGAGGGAGGGAGGGAGTGAGGGAGGGAGGGAAGGAGCGAGGGAAGGAGCGAGGGAGGGAAGGGGATGAACAAATGAACAAACAAAGAAATGTAGGAAGTCTCTCAGTTGTCAAGCTCTGACAGTATGTTAGCAGTACTTGAGCCCTGATCCTTTTGAAGACAGTTGCCTGTTCCCACTTTCTCATCTCAAGTGGGTAAGTTGAAAGCCTGCCTTTCACCCATCCCTCCCTCCATTGTGTCTGAATGTGCATAGGAATAAAGCGGAGGTGGGGAAGGCTTTCAGTTGTATTAGTGTGTGCAGCAGGAATGGAACAACTCGTTGTCAGCATGAGGTCACCGCGTCTTCTCTGGCCCCTCAGTGAGGTGCCACATACCTCTGAGAATGCTCACAGGATCCCCCTTGCTACTGTCCCCTTCTTAAATCACACTGCCCTTTCCCTCTGGCCCTGTGGGTCCACTGTGGGACCACTGTGGGTCTATTTCCAAATGGGATGAACTGAAAACTTCTTAACAGTGCTAGAGAAAATCAGTGATGAGGAACAAAAAAAGCTAAGGCCTATTATTATAAAACCTTTAGGAGGAATGAACAAACTCAGCAAGAACCAAGCTACGAGTGTTATACACATAGGAAGAGCTTCACAAATCTCTCCATAGGCCACTAGCAGTTTAACAACTGTATGCAATTATTTAGATGTATAGTTTATTCCTGCATAATCTATGCAGATCCATTTTCAGATATTTTGCCCAAATACAAAGTAACATTTTCATGATTACAGCAGCATCAGGGGACATCAAAGCACTCTACCAATATGATTCACATCCCCATTAACGATAATGCACAAGACAAATGTGAATCTTTATTAGGTTAATTCTATTTTGTCCATTTTGCAGATGAGTAAGTGGGAGCACAGAGAGGTTAAGTGATTTGCCCCAGGTCAGAGTGAAATCTGGAAGTAAAAACAATGTGTGAGTATGGCCTAAAAGCCATATAGATTACAATTAAATAGAGGGGTATTTAATAGTGAAAAAAAGCTAAAAACTAGGGCTTCATACTCCACCTTAGCACAGACTTAACAGGTAATCTCGCATTCCTCATAAATTTTAAACTTCCTGCGATCACTATATAAATCTGGTGAATGGAAAGAAAAATAAGAAAAAACTTTTCTTTCCCTTTCTAAAAAGCAAATGAGAGAAAAAAAGGGCTGCTAAAATTGCAGCAAAGAGAAATGATCTGTCCTAAAGTGACACTACTTTTTTCAATGTCCTATCACAAATGTCCTTGAAAAACAAAAGTCATACAAAGAAGAGCTCTGTGGCATACAGGAAAGTAAAACTAAAAGAAAGATTTCTGCTTTAAATGACAAGGGTTTACTGAGCTTTCTTTTTGTGACCCATTAATAAGGTGAATGCAATTAGCTCTGATTTAACAAAAGGGTCAAAAAAAAAAAAATTGTTAATTGCTGGTTCACTGAATAAGAGAGTTTCTAATAAATGCCTTTATAGCTAGTAATGCTACAAAAAACAATCATTTTCTGGTGTTAGTGTATTTTCTATGCAAACCTCAAAACACAGTGAACAGTATAGACAAATAACACCAATATACAAAAATACAGGTAGCCCAGTTTTTAAACAAGCAATGTTTTCCATATTTGTTTTTGTTTTTCTTTTGAGGATGAAAAGCTATGCCAACTTTCTACCTTCAGCCATTTAAATAAGCACTAAGTTTAAAGGAGCCCACATGCCTCATATAACTATAAAATAGTTAGCTGTTCTCAGTTGTTCAGATTGAAACTGAATTTGTAAAGTTTCAGCCACAGGAAACTGAGCAGTACAGAAACTGAGCAGTACAGAAACTTCCAACGCTGAGTGAAAGTTAATATTTATGCTACATTAGAAGCAGAAAAATATGGGGGAAACAGGCACTAACTCCTCCTATATTTAAAATATCTGAAATTTCCCATTGAATCCATGAAACTTTGTCACTACATCAAGCAAATCTTTTGTCATATGGTAGAAAAAATGTCCTCTGAGAAAGAAAGTCCCTTCCTTTTTCTCTTCCAGAATCCCATCTAGGCCTAGCAGTGTTACAGCGCTGAGAAATGACACATCCTTTTGATGATTATGCAGGTGAAAGAAAACATAGCCCTATACAAGAAAGGTCAAATATACTCTTTGACCTGAGAATGGGGGAACCTGGTTCCCAGCACACAACTTGCTCGCTTCCACTACAGCCATTTACAAAGAATCAAATTCTGGAATTTCCTGTCCGTTTTTTCACATTATTTCTCTGTGCATTTCAGTGGTTATCTGTTCAATTGTATGGAGAACTTTGGCTCTGGCTGCAAAATTAGCCTCTCTAATATGTCACTGATGCACTACTATGTTCACTAATGCCAGAGAGTTTGGTGCTACAGAGAGAGGGTGTAGAAAGCAGGATCCCTTGGAGTGACAAGTTTAAAAAGCTTTGTCTAAATGATTCTTCCAGAAAGCTCAGACTTCTGTTTGAATAAACACATTCTTTCCCAGAGGGACTGGGTGTCAGCCAGATCTTATCCACACCATGATCAAAAGTTATTCCCTACTGACAAGCTAAGCATCGACTGGCCAACTTTTTTTATATATATTAGAATATGAATTTTCAACAAAAAGTCCCCTTGTCAACAAAGGAAGGGTATTTTGTCATGAACTCCCAGAATAATGGTCTCATTCATCAAGAAATATTGAACAGTTCAGCAATATACTCAGTACAGCCATGTTGTTTTTCTTGTATCTCATTTTCACGTCTCAGATGAGCTCAGCTTCCTCTGATTCACAAAGTAGGGAGATCTACAAGGAAGGAATGGTTTTTTGTATTCCTCATCTCCATTCTGCCTTAGTTAATCCAGTCATTTCAAGGCGATTATTACAAAACTGCTCATATAATCTATCTAATATTTTTGCTAGATTCAGGGTTGCAGCTGAAACAGTAAATGTTAATGTTTCCCAGGTATATACCTGAGAAGAGCATTCAAGCAATATGTAAAAGACTATGAGCATTCGTATCCCAATATATGTTTATGAATCTACAGTACAATTAGTGATGTTATTAAGTTATCTCACTCAAATTTAAGACTAAAGTAAATAAGAAAGCTCCTTACATTAGAAACTAATGATAGACTATTTACCTCCATTTTCCTTCATTAATAATTTCCTCAGAAAAAGTTAGTCACTAAGTGTAGTGTCATTAGTTCTAGAAACATTTCTGTTTGAATTATGTGTGTTCTACTGAGTTCAAAGATGGGAACTGAACAAAACTGAAATATTATGCAATTAGATTACTTTAACATAATACATCTAATAAAATAATTGTATTTAAAGTTCAAGGATAATTTTTAAAAGCATCAAGAAATTATTCATTACACATGGAAAGCTAGAGGCTTGCAGACTACTGTGTATTCCTACCTTCTGAAGATATATTCTCTATGACAAATTTTAAAAAGGAATGTAAAAGTTAAATCTCATAGCTGGTTTTCATGCATCCCTCTGAACATTTTTTATAAGAAGTATGCAACATATAGAGGAAAACCAATCTAAAGACCCACATGTTTGCACAGCATCTAGACAGAAGCAATAAGGTATATTAACATCTTTAATAAGTTAATTGCTGTCTTTTGCATTTTGGTACAGAGCTGAGAAAAACTACTGAGTTCACTATGCAAAGCTTGAAATAAATACAAACGGTAACTAAAATAAAATGCTGCATTCTGGAGTCAACAAAATCTGATACTTTTGCAGTTCATAATTTCACTCATTTCATGATGATAGGAAGAAATTCTTTACTCAGAGGGAGGTGAGGCATTGGCACAGGCTGCCCAGAGCAGCTGTGAGTGCCCCATCCCTGGAGGGGTTCAAGGCCAGACAGGATGATGCCCTTGGCAGCCTGAGCTGGTGGGTGGCAACCAACTCATGGCAGGGGGTTGGAGCTCAATGATCATTAAAGTCCTCTCCAACATAAGCCATTCTAAGTTTCTTGATTCTATGATATAACTGAAAGAGAACAGAATAAGGCAGCTGATGTGTCTTACTTTAATTAATGTTCTTGGGGCTTTTTTTAAGTTGACTTTCCCAGTATCTGGTATTATTACTCATTATGGAAAGAATTGTAGTATTTTTACTAATTTGTAACAAATTACAATGATTTACATTTTAAAAATTAAATCAGAATTTGTTTCCAAAAATTGCATTGTTATCTTTTGCAAAACATTGCTCACTCCATTTTGGATTTGTAGTAGTGTATGATTTAAATCAAGACACCCCTTAACAGATTTCAGGTTCAACTTGGATGATAATACATATCTATAAATGACATGAAGAGCTGTACAAAATAGTTGTCGTGCATATACAGCATATTTCCAAACATTTCTCTCAATTGTAGTTTATAGTAATATAACAAACCCTAAGGCTTGTTAATTGAAGTTAATTGAAGAAAAAACATCCATCAGTCATTTCATAAACAAGTTCTTGTAAAATTTCTATTTCCCACTGATAGCCATCCAAAAACTTGTCGCTGTCACAGTTGAAATGTGAAAATATCCAGATGTATTCTCTTTACCTCTAGAGATTGATTGGAGAAGGAATTCGGACCAGTTCTTACACTCTTTTTTTCATAATCAGTTCTTTTTTACTCTAATGCATATCACAGTGTTAAGATACAATCAGAAGAACAAAATATTCACTTTTAGTAAGCCTTTTGGGTCAAATGTTATGCAAAACAGTTTTCTGAAGTTCAAGTTGTTTTAGTCTACAGAATCAAGAATTTGGTCTGAAATATTTAGTGAAAGCACTATTTACAACTTTGTTCAGAATGTTATGCCTCCTTGGCATCTCTTCATTTGAAATACCCTGTCTAGCAGGTTTACTGAAAAGTAGGAAAACTTAACATAGCACAAATAAGGAAAATGGGTTACGAATAGGAACAAGAAAGGCCAAGTCATTCTCGTGTAATCCAACAGCATAAACTGGTTAACAGAAGTTTATAACAAATAATAGTCAGTTTGCTTGATTTTTGGAGGGTCTCTAAACCTGGGATTACATACATATACATAAAAAAATCAGATGCTGTGTATGAAATTCAGAGTCAAACAGTTGTATTTGCTTTTTCTGTTATAACAAAGTTGGAAAAATTATCATATTTTGGAATATTAAAAAACATTTAAAAGCCTCCTATTTTCAAATGAAAATGCGCAGATACTCAACACAGAAAGATTAGTTGCATAGGTATCACTGAGTCTGAACTAGTTATACTGATGTTACCATATATTTCACGCACGCAATTTTGAATTTAACTTTAAAATGAGCATATATTTATGTATTCCTGTTACATCTCTCTTACACACACACAAAAAAAGGTATTCTACTTTACATGACAGCACCATATATAACAATAATACAGGTAATATGCAAGTATAAAAGAACCTTTTTGTAAGGTTTTCCTCACCACAGTTATTTATGCTTACAACAAGTTAGAAGACCACATTGTTATATGCTGGTAAAAGTATCCTATGGTCCCTGTTTAATTCCTAGAGAAACCTGTCAGAGGTAAAAGATGTACTACAAAAGGGATAAAAAGTAAAGAACATGTCTATTATCAATTTAATGATAGGACAGACGTTCCCTTCAAAGTTTTTCCTGTTACGAAGCCTCACCAGTGAATAAAAGTATCTAATGTATTATTCAGATAAAGGCCTCTGAACCTTAGACAGAAGGAAATCCATACCGCCTTACATTGCTTTATTAAGTCTATATTAAGGGCTCCATTACTTTAAAGAATCTGTTTAAGTAACATTAAGGCTATGACCCAAACT
The DNA here is from genome assembly GCA_016647715.1 of Pavo muticus. NCBI lineage: Eukaryota > Metazoa > Chordata > Aves > Galliformes > Phasianidae > Pavo > Pavo muticus. Next base: position 1,931,069 of record JACDJE010000127.1, on the reverse strand, counting down.
GACAAAAGTAAGGAAATACAGATAGCTGAATTTCCATCTTTAAAATATGCTGCTGTGGGGAAGAAAAAGGAACAATGGAGTATAAGACTTTGCTTCTCATCTTGGGCTGAGAGAAATATTTGGGACGAAAGAAAAAAAAGAAGAAGAAAAAAAAACCCACCAGACTCTTCTCTTGGCATTCAACTGAATCCAAATAAAAACTGCTTAAAGTTTGACTGTCTTCCCATCGTCTCACACCATGGGTCACTTGTAGACCTAGGAGCAAGTTTCCAAGTTGCTATTGGAATAACAGATAATTCCCTACTGCACTGCAACAGCAAGTTAGAGTAAAGGACCCAATTACTGCTGCAGGGGCCATATGTAAAACACTGCTCAAGGATTTTCACATGTTCTCTGCCCATGTATGTACTGTGAGATCTGCAGAGAGTAGAAGAACACTCTATCCCATCTTTTTCCTTTTACACTGGGAGAATGTGGGAAAGAGAGACAGTTACATCGCTGGCATCAAATATGACATTTTGCAAAGTAGCCATCACTATACAGGAAAAGAGAACATTATTAGACAGCTTAACTGTAGCTCTTAGCTCAGAGCTAAAATTAGTCTTTATAACAGGCCACTATTAGATTGTATGAATTCTACTGAAATCCTAAAAAGTAATAAATAAACCAGAAACCTGCCTAAATCTTGCCTTTTAAGAATGTCATTAATTTGAAACTGTAAAAGCAGTTGGCCTACACCATTTAATCCCACCTGAAGTCGTGAAACAGTTATAATCATCTCTTTATCCACCATTAAGGCAGTGGTTGATATAGACCTGAAATCAGTATTTTAGCATGTATTTAAAAATTCTGATAACAGATTTGAGCACATGTATGTACCTAGGAATGTCTTTAAATTTCTAGTCAAACATGGTTTGTCATTAACTTCGGCTCTTTATCTTTGTGGTCTCATTTTTTCATAGGCAAAAAACTTCCCTTTTATTTATTTTTTCACAACCTATTTAAAATATTCCATACCCCTGGTGTACACACATGACATGACCTTTTTGATAACAAATCTGGGGACCAAAATCACAAACTGAACAGAAAAGCTCCTCTTGTTCAAATTCCTAGCCCCACTAGTGGGTCTTAGCAAAGACAAATCAAACAGTGAATATCACCACTGTTTAACAGTGGGAATTATTAACAGCTAGACCAAATTTGGAAATACACTAACTTCTCCAGCTCCTCAGATCAAGACAGAATGAGTTTCTGAAGGAGAAGTTTGTCCAAATCTAAATTTAACCTGCAGACAGGGGTAATGGTGAATGGGAGCAAAATGAGTACTTTTACATGATCAGATTCAATTATCTGTGGTCTTTTTTGGCCTTACGCATCATGTAATTTTGATAAAAATGTATGATATAAAATCTTGATGAAAATACATTTGTACAATTTCCAAGGAAAAATTCATGGAAATACAAGAGATCCTTTCTGACAAGACATTCACTTAAAAGGAAAAGGGCTAAATGGAGAGCAGAATACTTTTTAAAGGTTGAAAATGAGCAAACGAGCTCAAACAAAATTTACCTCTCGTGATGAATCTTTCAGTTCTCATCGTTACCATTCTGATCGAAATAACACGCAGTGCATTATCTTTCCAGATGGTAGTGTTTGTTTTGCTCGTATATACATTACAAGCCAAGCTTTATACAGGAAAAAAGATTCCAGAGAGCTTTCTTGTACAGTCCGTGATGGGTGGAAGCGGACTTTTTTACCTCATACTTGGGCCAAAATCCTTACAGTCCCACATCTGCAAATCCCTTGGCAGCAGCTTCTGTTGTGCATTCTGCATGCCACATCACTCACTACAGTTGTGGCTTCTGCTCCTGTCCCTTTCCTAGCTCAAAGAGTATTCTGAGGAGTATCTGCACCTATTACTGTCTTTTACAAACACTGTGCTTCCAACAAGCTAGTGAAACATATTTTGCATCATGGTATGCATTACCTTACCACCCCAGAGAAGCTTCATTCTGAAAATCGAGTTACAGCATACCAACAATATTTTACCAATCTATATCATTATTGCCATAGTTTCACCTTTCAAGGTGGCTAGAAATCCCCTAGTAAGTATGGAAGAACATCATAGGATGACAAGTGGCAAATTTCTAGCTCTTTGGTTTATACAGCGTGTTGTGTATCCTGACACATATGTTTTGTAAAATGGTAATATTAGCTCTACATATCGAAGTGTAGCGTTTGCAACTGAGTGATTAGTAAATGAAGTTTTCCTGAAATCAGGAATATCAGCAATTCTGTGTGTTCTCACTTTTCCCTTCCTGCATCTGAAAATAGAAGGATGAATCAATTTCTTTCCTTTTTCTTGAAGGATTCCTGCCCCACTGCCATATCAACGTTATTTTTAAAGGTGAATGTTCTTGCTCATTCTATCTGCATAATGCATTTTGTACCACAGAAGAAAAAAAATAATCTTCAACCTGAAATGTCTGTGCAAAATAAGGGGATGCTTACTTGACCTGGCAATAGAACTGCTGGGTCTTAGTTCTGTTGACTGAATAGCTGTAAAGACTTCATCCTGCAAGGTGCTGATAACCTGTGGCAAGATCAGGCCTATATTAACATTTAAGTATATAGGCAGTCCTCTTGTAGGTTGTATGATAATATATACTAACATATATATATGCAAAACACATACTCATAGATCTATATATGAATACACACACAAATAAATGTTTGACAGTTGGATACAAATGCAAAAATATGTCTCAGGCTGGAACACTTTGAATTATTTCTAATATGTACAATGCAAACCATCTATTTGAAATGTCACAAAGGGAATTTTCACCTCGGATAAATTCTTGTATGTTAAAATTCAACTAACACTGGACTTCTTTTTGGAAAAATAAACGTTAAAAAGACCAGGTTTCAAATGGAAGTGCTGACACTCCTTTAACTATCGCAGCTTGAATAGTATCACCAGTGTATATTAACAACTGTAGTCATAAGATCTCAACATTTTTCCCCTCCCCATCTTTCCCTGGAGCTGCTCAAAAGCTAAGCCCCTTTTCACATTCTTAATGACGAAAAGTTAAAAAAAAAAAAAAAAATAAAAAAAGAAAAGAAAAGATAGAAAAAGAAAAAAAGACTTAAAAGTTCAGCTGGATTTTCTTCTGGTTTCCTAATGAGCTTAACATCTCATAAGACGCCTTTGGTAAAGGAGAAAATCTTTTCAAAAAGATCCATTTTCCTGCTGACAGTACAATCTTTCTGAAGTAACATCAGAAGACCATAAGGGTGACATCCAAGACACCTGAGCTGGTGATACAAGCTCTGTAACCAATAGATTTCTATCCCCTCTTTACTCCACGTTTTCTAGCAACATAGTTCTTTAGAATAGGGTCAAAAGAAAAAATTCTGTTTAGTTGTTTAATGGAAATAAATATTTTTTTTCATCAGATTTCTTCTAGAGCTTGCCCAAAGTCAAAGTATGCTATAATTTAATTTCTCATAAAAGACCCAAAGTATGTGGCTCTTAATTAAATAGGAGATCACAAAGTCATGTAGTTTCATGTCACCTTGTGTATTCATGAACAATGGTACCTGACCCATTTAATGATTTTTTCTGCTCTAGGATAACGGAGAATAGTCTCACAGTAAATTTGAATCCTGCGTGGCTGCAGAAAGTAAGAAGCAACAACTGCTATAACACCAGTGAGAAGAAATGCTGTCTTGAATGCACTGACTGTCTGTTAACAATTTTGCATGGGATTTTATCATGCAAAAAAGTTACTTACAAAGCTGGCATTACTCATGTGAGATATCTGATGGAAAGCAGAGAGGTGACCTCTGTGTTTAGATTATGTTTGTGTCAGGGCATACACAAAACTAGGCCTTAATACGTACTACATCAGGCATATGGACAAATCTGTGTATTTTTACCACTTGTGTTATGATTTGGTGACACTACAATACAGCATCCTTTGGTTATGCAAGTGCAATATCATGCTGTTATTGGAAGGAGTTGAGTTATTGAGTCAGAATAATAAATTCTGCAATTTATTTTTTTGACAGAAATCTGTAATTGGCGTGTTGACTTTAGGAGAGTTAATCATAGGTTACACCTGAATGAATAAGACAAGAAACTCACTGATGCTCAGTTTTGAATGCCAGTGGAAAAAACACTTCTCATTTTCTATCTTTTTAGAATTTCTACTATTTTTGCTATAGTTGCTGCAATTCTGCAATTTCTGTAATCATGGAGCATCTATTATGAAGCAAGCCAGTAACAATCATTTCAGTGTTCCTAGGGTCTATTTAAGACCAATACTTTTTCAGAAACAGAACAACAGGACACTGGACTAAGCTGCATGAAAGAGGCAGTTTTCCTAACACTCTTATTTCTCACATGTACAAGTCTTCCTCTCTGTCACGATTCAACAGCTAGTGAAGCTGGGAGGTCTGATCAGAATAGGGGTGAGACTGGCAGGATGCATGTCCAGAATAAGGACTTTCCAAAGACCTTAAACTTGATCTGGCAGTTGACTGTCTCCAGAGGTGTGAATTAATTCTGCCCGCAGGTCAGTTTAGTCCCCCTGTGAGAAGAAACCTTCAATTATGATAAGCTCTGCTAAATTATTTATGTTATTTCTTTGATATAATGAAGCTTTATTCAGCAGCAAGACCTTTGTCTCAAGTTGGAAGTGAATGGGGCAAATGATCATGAAACTACAGAGGATGTAGGCTTCTGGAGCAGAAGCACTAACCAGGCTGGTTCAAATTTATTCTTAGAACTGTTGGTTTCAGAGGAGTTAATATGAGAAAGAATCCAGCTTATAAAACTTAATTCTTCCCTGTTTTACAGGGAGTGTGGTCCCAGAGAGGCAACCGAGTATGTCAGGGCAGCATTTCAATTCCTGAAGTAGACTACAGAAAGTACTTTGGTTCAGCAGTTCTCACATAACCTTTATTGTCTTATTTTCAATTGGCTGTTGTTAGCTGTAAAAATGAATTCATTAAAAAAAATAAAAACAAAATAGCACAAGACTGGTGCTTTGGAATATCCAGTCTTAGAACCTGACCCAATAAAAAATATATATGTATATTCAACTTCCACACCATTAAAGCCAGACATTTTCTTTATAACAAAACCTGGCCCTCAGTTGTAGTCAATACCATACAGAGGCATTTAGAGAGTAACAAAATCTCACAGGAAATTCTTTATATAAAGAGATTCAGAAATGAAAATACCATTCAGGTCACAGTCATTGGCACATAATGCTACAGTTAAGCCATTCATTTCTAATTAGGCCTGTGATCAGAAAATAGCCAATTTCACTTTATGCTTCTTGGTATGTTCAACTATTTTGTCAGCCAAAAACTGTGAGCTGCTGAATTTTTAATGATCCTTTATTGGATAATAAGGGTGTGTTTTCATTTCTTGCAAACTGCTGGAGTCTCCGTTAACAATTATATTGGGGAAAAGGTTTCCACAGTAGGTGGGCCCCACAGTCTGTATAAACCATAGATTAGCATTATGGAAAAAAAATAAAAACCAGAGGAAAAAAACAAAGAACACCTAAGAAAGCAGGTTTGTGTTTGGGTGTGTACAGAATTAGGTTACTTCATTACATAAATTAAGCAAACCAAATGAATACATTCAGTATGGTGAAACTCACATGAATCTGCTACTCTTTAGGTCAGCAAGATCCAGCCACTAAGCTGAAGAAGTCTTTAATTAATGGCCAAATAAAACTATACTTGTTACTTCAGGAATAATATGAGTTTTTGATAGTAGAGCTGGTCAAATCCCTGGCAGGTGCATGCCTGGCTCAAAAGCTCCCTCTGTCCAACAGTGATGTTGTACTGACCTGTTCCAAGGACACAGTTCTTTTGGCTTACGGCAGCAATTTACATGTTCCCATTCAATTCAAGAAAGCTGCTTCTCTTATCATCTCAGGAATATCTCCTCTTTAAACCAAACCATTTTTTCTCCTGTTTCTGCTCATTTGTAAGGCAAAGAGTTTCTTATTTGTTCAGCAAGCTACTTTTCTTCATTTGTCATGTTGCTTGTTTCAGAGGACTGCTTTGGGGCTCATGGAAAAGCTCTGCTTTGCACCCTGGTGTCATACACCAACCCATCTCTGGGATCTTTTGAGATGGCAGAGCAAAAAATAGCATCTGCTTTGGGCTTCTGCTGAAATAAATGAATGCCTGAATGGTTCTCAGGTTGAAGAGACAAAATGAGTGACTGTAGGAGGACAGAGGACAAAAAGAAGAGAATGTGAAGGAAAAAAAAAAAAATAAAGAAAAGTTTGAATGCACTGAAAATAGGGATACAGTGCAAGTCATAGAACAAAGGACATTTTAAAAAGTTAAATTTAAAGGGCAGGTTTTGAATCAGAATTGTATTTCAAAGGCTCCAAATCTGTGTATATGTAGGAATGCAGACATAACATATGTTGGGTTCATAGAACCACTTATTTACTAAGAAGAATCCCTGACACAAATCTGGTAAAATTTTAATGATGTCCCATATGGATATGAAAAAGAATGATATATTTAAAAAGTCAAGCCAGACGAGACCAGCTATTTGCATGCATAAGGTAAAAGAATAATTTATTTTGTCAATATAAAAAATAATTTGGTAACCTTCCCTATCTTTCAAAGACTCTGAAGCAGAGATGCAAAATTCAGCATTATTACTGAGTATTTTGACAAGGATATTATTGCTGTTATAGCACCTGGGCAAACACAGGCACGTCCTTGAAAAATCTCTTTATACCTACACTCATTTCCCTATTTCACCAGCCAAAACTTTCTACAGATTTCAACCCTACAAAGTGTACTGAAGACATTGATACTTCCTAGAGATAAAGTGATTATCCAACAACCCCACAGAGCTCTTCTCCAACCTGACACTGGACTGCATGTGGCAAAAATGAATTATTTTTTATGAATCATGCAGTATTATCACAGTCACAACAATATGAAAAAAACCATATGAGGAAAAATTCTGCTAATGGAGTGAGGAGTGAGGTTTAAATAAAGTGTATTAAATAAGGCACTGGGCCTTAATCTGGATAATTAGGATAAGTAACAGGAAAATCACAAGAAAGAAGAATGGAGTTATAGACAGTTTTAAATCTTCATTTCTTAGTTTAGATACTTTTTTGTTACCTTATTAAACATCTGTAAAATATGGCTTGATACATCTAATACATTTATACAAAAATGTAAATGTATATACAGTCAGTGCACATCTACAGATACATAATGGCTTACACAAATGTACAAATTAAAGAAATGAAGGAGGGTGACACAATATAAGGCAGTTTTGCCTTCCTCATCTGTAACTGCATGATTCATCATAACAGTATGCTGAAGAACTATATAAGCCATTCAACTCAAATGAGCTGAATAAATCACATTCAGTTTACAGTGAACTCTGTGTTTATGTATTAACTTCAAAGTCAATCCAAAAGCATTTCTCTGGTTACTGGAGCCCACCAAACTGACTCCAAAGCAGTAGACGAAAAGAAGTTGTACTGTTCTTACACAGCTAATTCACTCAGTTGCAGAATATAGTATGAGGAATGCCCAAAATCTTTACATGCAAGAAGTGATAAGAATCCACTGCTTGCTACGAAATACATATGTTCTTGGATTTGGTACTCATATTTGAATCTATTCAATATTATAGCTAACAGATAGTCTTCCTGAGGAATCAAATAACGTAAGGCCTGGCTGTTTAAGAGCTGTATTTAACCTTCTATACACTTAGGAAATTGAGATCACACAGGATCTCCTGCCCAGTGTCCTCAGGTTTTTTCACTTTTTGATTGTACTGGTCTAAGTTCTTTCAAGTCTCAGGTTTCCGCAGTTTCTGCTTCACCTGCTTTACCAGGGTAAACTTATCTATCTGTGCTTTGCACTCCACATGCGACTTTAATAAGCTGCTAAGCCTGAAGCTCCAGGTGCAATGAGCTCAGTGAAATCAATGGGAAATATCTGTGTGCACCAAAGGCCAGATTTTGATCCATTGTGTTCAAGCAGAATGATCCTCATTAACCTAACAGATAAAGGCAGCAATGAGTGGCACTTCTGTAATATCCATGAAATCACTATTTCATGATACCAGTGAAAGCCCAGGGAGGAGGTTTCTTGGTTGCAATAATTAATAATTTACAGAAAGCTTTAACTAAGCAAGACATTGCCCACCTGGAAATTGGAATGAAAGGATATTAATGAAGCTGCAATGCAGATGGTCATGTTGGAGGTGATGAAGAATTTATTAGGGAGACAGCCATCAGAGGCGGTGTAGTATATGAAGCATAAAACTGCTATAACTAATGACAGCAAGTAGTTTAGGCAAGTAATGGACAGCACAGCTACAAAAGGGAACATAGAGATATATTATTTAGTAATAAAGTTCTCATAAAAATGTGAAATATGAAGTAGAAAGATTAATATGATTGCACAAGCCATCTTAAATATCTATATCCAACTTCTCCATTTTAAAAGAAGTAGACTGAATTTATGTCCATGCAGCAACACGTAAGTCACAGCACTTATTTACATAGTTTATGCAAACTACTACAGATCTATGGGCTTAATTTATTGAAATAATGTTTGAAAGTGATTTAATTTATTGCGTTAACAATAGAGCAGATGTTATATTTCTACCTGCCAAGTGATCCAAGAAGTGTAGGTCAGGTTATCAATCATCATATCATACTCCAGAAGATTCAAGGACCTGCAGGTTAGCGGCTGCTCTGCTTTAATAATTCCAGTCTTCCCTGAGATTGACTAATAATCCTCTCTTTACTTCTCCACTGTCAGAATTAATCTTTGCACAAAACCTGGGTGAATGAGCTCGCTGCAGAAGACAACACAAATAATAAACATTTCTTTAGATGCTGCGTCTCTAGCATTTTGTATGCAACTGGAGCTAGAAAATACATTTTATTAAACCATCTCTTCTACAGCTTTCTTTTAGAAGTATTTAGTAGTTGGAGAAGTATTTTAGATTATGCTAATGCTGGCATGCATAGGTGAGTGGGGGAAATTACTGGGGATTCTGGGTTACTCTTAAAAGCTGTTTAAGCTTGATTTTCTCTCACTCATCTGAATTCATAATACATTAGGAAATGTGTCTTTAATGCATACATTGATCAAGCTACATAATTAGAGGAAGCCATTCTTTTTTTCCACTTCTTTTTAAAATGTATGAATGCTCATCCCAGACTAAAACCACAGTAGTTGAATGTGAATTTTTCATCTAAAATAAAGCACTGTTCTAGTGTAGATACTCTGTACTATAAAAAGGATTGCAAACTGCTGAACTTCAGCCCATAGCATGAGTTTATTCTTCTCCCTAGATTAAAAAGAAAACACAATTCTAAAGTATTCTGCATGTTATCAAAGAGGGATTTTGTGCATTTACCCAAATTTATACTCATCCTTAGTGAAATTACACTAATGTGAGATTGGTACTGAATAAAACACAAAAGGATTTTTTTGAGAACATTGACCTGATCTTTCATCTGGAAGGCCAGCTAATTTCTCAGCCACTCCTTTACTTGATAAGTCTTAATTATGTTATTTTTGCATCGTGGCATTTTCCTATAGAGAGGTACCTCTGGAAACGGCATCAGAACTGGGAACACAGCAACTCTGTTTTCCTGAGACCCATTTGGAAAGGAGCAGGAATCCAGCTGATATATTTTTGGTAAAGACTGGCAAAAGATGCTCTGTCAGAGTTTTCTCAGCCCTCCATTTCAGAGTTAAAAATAGAGCTGTCTCCTAAAGGCTGAAGGTAAACCTTGTATGCAAATCACTCAGTTTCTGATACTAAACCAGTAATTAAACAGTGAATAAAGTGTCTACGTATATATATAGAGAGAGAGAGATCTAGATAAATAAAATAATCTTTTTTAAGAATGTTTTCCTGCAGCATACAGATAAGAAGCTAAGAACTGGAGCTCACATTCAGAAACTTAAGCTTTGCCTACAAATAAAGGTGATAGACATCTGTAATGGTGGTTATGGAATAAATATATCCTGAATCTCAGTCTAAGGCCTGCCCCATGTGTGTTTAGTGTTTAAAGAAAGGGAAAACCTGCATTGAAAGTCATTTGCATAATTCAGAGACACACTAAAGGAAATATAAAGGGTTATTTTGAAATGTCAGCAGTAGTATTATGTTCACCAATTCTGGGTCACTAACTATTGAGAGAATTATAAAATCTTCTAATGGGTATTAGTATGAACAAATCTATAGCTTTTGTTGCTTTGGGCACTTGTTTACAAATCATATAATGCCTGCTATGAGGAATATTCCATTTTGGTTTTAAACCATTTCTTTTCTTTATTCATCTCTTTCTTTCTTTTGGAGGGGTAAAAAGCTCAGAAAAAAAAAAAATAACCTACAGGGTGGATAATTTTCTTTTTCCATAGCACGCTAAATTATTCTGCTACCTGGATGTAGTTTGTCATATTTAGTGGAGGACTTTTTTGAATCATAAATGAATAAAATAGTTCATTTAACTGTTACTGGAATTTTGCTCTTTCCCCTGGTGAGTGGTTTTGCTGGCCTTGTAATACTGTTTTGGCCAGTTGAAATCTCATGAGTTATGAGTGTTATTTCCTCACAATTGCACATATTTTCCATATTTCACACAAACCAATTATTTATCACACACATATACATGTGTTTCAAATTATTTTTAAATTAGTTCCTTCCTATTTTATACAGTTTTTAAATTACTCTCAGTGTTTTGAATCCTAAAATAAATGATCTATTCAGTGCTTGTTAATGTTTTTCGAGATTTCATGGAATAGCCGCTGGTTTGTTTACAAAGACCACACTTTCTCACCCATGCATCTTAGGCTCGTGCACCAAGGGATACTTGGGACAGAATTCTTCCTTTCTCTCCTATGAACTGTGCAGATTCTGATCAGTATAGTAGAAATCAGGATTGCTTGAAGTTCAAGATATTCCTGTAACCATCTTCATCATCCATTTTTTATTTTTCAAGATGGCAAAGGCGGCACAGTTCCACATGCCAATCCTGCAAGTACTGGGAAGAAGAGAAAGGCAAACAAGTGACACCCTAATGTTATTTTTATATGTATAATATTTCATATATTTAATATATATAATGCTTTATTTATGATTTATTATCCAAATCATAGATTTAGATAATATTTTTAAATTATATATATTGTTTCTATATTTATCTGTACCTAGCATTTTTTTCAACTATATACACATTCATAACAAATTCTGCTATATTTTTCTAAACTCCCTCTAACTGGTCACCAGTAATAAGCTGTCTTCAGTGTCCCCATGGAGACTGTACCAGGGCTATAAAACAACAGGTTTATTATCTTTTTGTTTTGTGACGTGACACTTCTGTAGATTCTGCCTAGTATTGCATTGAACCTTAGTGCTGTCATTCTGCATTGCAAAATTGTGCCTATTTTTCTTTCCACGATCATTCATGAGCCCTTCTGTCATTTTTTCTTTCCAGGTTTCATTTTCTCTGTGAATATTTGAGTTTTAAATTATATTTACCCAAGAGAGATATATGTGGGGTTTTTTTCCGCAATGAATTTCATTTACTTGTTTTCTTGTCCATTTTTTTTAACTCCTTTAGCTCCATTTACAATTTCTTTTGCTTTGTCTGTAGTTGACTGCAACACTTTTCAGTTTAGTACCACTGATGAATTGCACAAATGGACCTATTACCCCACTTCAAAATCAATATGAAGAATGTTATAGGAAGTAGAACTTAAGCTCCTTCCTTTTCAGTCTGTGGTAATTTATGGTTTTTTCTTGCTTTATGGTTCTGCAGTCATATTCTAGGCTGTAAATTAAACAATAAACTTTCATGAGATGAAGTGCCAAAAGCTTAACCAAAATTCAAACTTCTACTGCTTTTCTTTCAGACATTTGTTTTACAGGCGCACACAGCAAAACATTATCATCTTTGTCTATCAAAATGTCATTTTCAAGCTTCATTGCTGCTCTAGATTCTCAGGTTCATGAAGATGTTTCCCATGAGGAAAGCGCTCCTTCTGTTGCAGACCAAAGACAAACTGTTTGGAAAGTAAAACCTTTCTCGCTTTCCTTCGTAAGTGAAGGCAATTACTCCGTACTCTCTTTCTAAAAGTGGTACATTATGAGAAGATGCAGAAAACAATTTCTCCTTCTTTCACTTGTGTCTGCCACTATCTCTTCAGCCTGCTCACGTAATTCAAATGAAGTTGGCTGGAGGATTAAGGATGGACATGCTCTCTGGGATGGCTGAGTAGTCTAACTCCCAGTGAGGTTTTTCTTCTCTCAACATTTTTCCACTACTCCTCTGGGATAAAAAGAGAATCTTCAGAATATAATTGCCAAAATCACTGTTCTTTTCCCTTTTGAATTTCTTTTGTTTTCTTTACAGTGTTTTTGTAGTTAACCGCATTTCCATGTCACATCAACAATAATTGCCTGTGGCAGGGTAAATGAATTTCCTAATTACCTTGCTACCAGTTGGCTTGAACAATTTGTAAATGTTCCACTCTTTCAAGTACTCTTTTGTCTGTTCTTTATCAATTTATATCTGAAAAGGTCATCATTTGCTTGTTATATAAGCTTTATTTTTTATGCTTCTTACTTAAAAAAGATCTTTCAAAGGACAACTGAATTTCAGTAAGTTTTAACCATTACCAATGTCATCAACTCCCCCTCTTTCTTTCAAGGATATATTTTCTTTCAAGGATTTTTAGTTCCTCAAAATAATTTTAGCATTCTTTTCATTTCCTTAACTACTTCGGCATACAAGAGCTACTACAGATTCATTTTTATTACACAGGTTTTCCTTCTACAAACTCCACATTTCTTCAGATATTCCTCATAAATTTAGGTTCATTTCTCTACTTCCAATTTTATGTTCTGAAAAAAAATGAAGTTTCAGAATATTTGACAGATTCTTTGAAAAAAAAACCCAGCACGACTATTTCTTCTTCTTCACATTCATCTTCCATAAATACAGGTAATGTTGATCCTGAATTAATGTAAACTTAAAATAAGCTGCTTTGAAGGATGGCAGAGTGTCCTAATGATCATCATTTCCCAGCATAGAGTGCAGTTTGTGGTAGGGTGGAAGTAAATTTTCATTAAATACTATCTAATTGTAATTCACTAATGTTGTATCTATGCTAACTTTAATTTTTTGCTGTTCTTTTTTTACTTTTACCTAAAAACTTAAAGTTATGTTATAATATTGCCTTTACCAATACCACCCTTCTAGGTGCCACTTAGTCCTATTAGGACTATAGATGAATTCCATCATTTCTGCATTCCCAGCTCTTGCTTTTTGTGCCCCTTTTGATGTTTTTTAATACCCTTGATGACGCTTATATATAATAATTCTCTTACTCGGTATATTCTATTTCACGAATGCTTCATCCTATGTTTCATTTGGAAGCTACATGCCACGTCACACATAAGGCTGTAGGGTGGAAAGCAGTGGATGAACTATCAACACTTAAGAATAGAGTGATTTCATGAAGAAGATTCATCACAGAATGGCTAAGGCAATTTATACTGCTTGTTAAGTCTGAAAGGGACCCAGGACTAAGAAGATGAATCTCATGTTAGCAATAGGGAACTTACCTGGTCTTGCACTTAAGGTGGCAAGTCACCTTAGCAGTAAAGAGAAGGAAAGGAAACAAACAAACAAACAAACAAAACAACAACAACCAAAAAAAAAAACAAGAAAGAAGAAAGATGAAATATGGGTAGCATGGTGAAGACTTAATCTTGCTTTTGGTATCAGATTTGGAGTGTATGTGTGTTTCTAAGATGCTGAATACTCATTGGTTATCACAGAAAGGTAGACTAACGCCGAGCAGGTGGTGAAGGTTATCAGTGTTATACTGACAATTCTTGGAGTAAAGGATCTCAAAAAATTCCCATGGGACCAGGAAATTCTCAGAGCACTTTAGCTAAAATATAATCTAAGAGGGAAAACAAAAACAAACCAAAAAACCCTCACCTCTCTGGAAATACTCAGCACATAATGACAGCCAGTAGCTTTCTGCCTAAACTGCTAAGTGAGAGATAATGCAAACATAAAAACATAAAATTTGGAGATGATTTTAGAAACTATGTTGTCAAAAGGTGAGAAAGTTTTAAGAAAAAAAAAATCAGGAACAGGAAGCTATACATTGGTTTTAAGAAATAAAAGCTCAGGGTAAATACTATAAGACTTTTCTTTCAATAGATAGTGTAGGTGTTATTCACAGAATTGGTTCTACAGGGTAAAACAAATATTGAAACACTGCACTTTTAGAAATTATCTGCAATCAACATAAGGATATGTGGAATTTTCTTTTAGAACATGAGACACATACTTATAAAATCTAAATATCAGAAAATTCAAACATGATTTAAATAATTAAAAAGCAGTCTATCATAAGACATGCCATATTGGAAGGAAACTGATTGTCCATCAGAAGTGTATATAGATATAAAATATCTCAGGATGCATGACATACACATGACTGTGATGTGTCCATCACAGTGCTTACATGTTCTTAGCCAGCTTTACAAGGGATTTTAAGATGAGAAAGGATCATCAGTCATCTATTCTGATTTTCTGCATGATAAAGGAATAGCATTTTCAAAGCGCATTCATAATTTAGAAACATATAGACTGTGGGGTTCTCGTTAGATGCCCGACTCCTACCGATTCCACGTTTGATAAATGACATTGAGTATCTTAAATCTCTAAGGTCCAGATCCTCAAAGGCACTTTGGAAGCTAATTCCCCCTACAATCAAAGAAAATCAAATGCCTAAATGTCTTTGAGGACCTGGGCCTAACCCATTTTTGAAAAATTTGCCCTTTATGTCTCTCTTGATAAAGATAGGTGCTGTTAGATGAGGAGCCATTTTCATTTTCCTTCATAAGGAGGTGATAATGCAGGCACTTGTCTTTAAGCATTCATCCAGGAAGTGGATGCCTTGGAATCAGCCCTCTCCTCTATGTGAGGATATTCTAATTACATCTTCTGCCTCCCAAGAGGATGCCCTGAGCAGTACTCTGTGCTAAGCCATATTCTACACTATTTAGGAGAGGGTGCATTATCCACTGTCTTTTGCACAGCTAACATGCAAAAGGCAAATTCATGATTCAGTGGGCCAGAGAGAGAAACAAGAACAAACATGACATACATTTGGAGAAATGGACCCTGGTCTCTGCCTGAGTTCATTGCTCATCTGTATTAACAATATATTACAGAAAGTACAGCTGTGGGTTGTAGGAATAGGAGTTCTACCTGCTCTCACCCATCAGAGAGGTGCCTTAGTCACTGGGCTGCTCAAAGAACCATCACCAACACTAGCACTATCATATGGATGGATTTCCTCTCTATTTTTCACCTGTGCAGATTGTGCTTCTTTTCTGAAAGAGAAGGAGTTTGAACATTTCCATTTGGAGACTTAAGCAATGCTCCTAAACCTCTAGGACAGCTAAAAGCTTATGCTTTTTCTTAGAGTGTTTCTTATTGTCTACTGTCAGCTGTTGCTTACCTCAGGTGTTCCTTGTTAAATGAGTAGACTTTCTGATTCTGATTCAAAGAAATGTTACCAACATCCTCCACAAGGTGCCAGTTGCCAGGTTCCATTCTACAATGCTGTATATTGGCATTGCTGGCATTGCATCTAGCTTTTAAAATCACAGAATCACAGAATCACAGTATGTCAGGAATTGAAAGGGACCTTGATAAAATAAAAAGAAAATACTGAAAATCCGTTGCTGGATCCAGTATTAAGACACTAAATAACATAGCTATCCTTTCCAAAAGTGAATAGAAATGTGGGATAAGGAAATCTCAGGAAAATCCTGACATGAAGTTACTTTTGGGACTGCAGGTAACAACTTTTCAAAGGTACAAGACTATTAGTAGAGTTTAAAAATCTCTCCTGACAGCTGTTCTAACAGCTAAATGCACCTTGTCTAGCAGGTAGTGCATTCCTCTCTAATCAAGAGAAAAGAAAAAATGAAGATGCTACAAGCATGCACTGGTTAATAAAAAATCTAGATGGGAAGCTCCTGTGCTATTTTCCTTCTGCTAGAAGAGCACTAACATAGTCTGTTTAGAAAGATCAACAGTCGGCTTTAGGCAAGACATGTAAGGGGGACACAGTAGGCCTGACCCTACAGTTATCCTATGATTTATAGTCATCTTACTGCAGTGTACTGTATTTGACATTGGCTAAGGGGTTAATCAGTTCTGAGCATTGGCTTGGTAATAGGGTCCTGCCCTCAGGGTCTATTCAATCAATCAGAGTTGTCCAATGCTGTAATGCCTCAGTTCTGAGTGTAGGCAGATGAGTGTGTTGTCTTTCAGCATCCTGGAGGTATACAGGCTTTGAGAAGCGTAGTCAGAATTCCACCTAGATCAGGGCTGTCAAGCTCATTCCACAGAGAGCATTGAGAATAACAAGTGAGGTGACCATGTTGAAACAGGGGTCACCACCTTCTCTGAGGGCAGCCTGAAGCCTTGGACCTGCCGAGAATAGGAAGCTGCAGCCATTTTGAAGGAGGAAAATGGTTGGCCACATCCTCTCTGGAAGGAATTATTCAGATCTTGTTGGATAAGAGAAATCTTGTTTTGAAGAATACAAATTACTATTAATTTGAATACATTTATTCTCAAAAGTAGCAAAAACAAAAACAAAACAAAAACAGAAGAAGGCGTACAAGTTCAGGAGGAAAATGAGCCTGGTATGTTTCAGTAGACAGTAGGGAGACTTGAGACAATATTTAAAAGCATAAAGGATGATTAGGTTGGAAACTGGAAGAAACTGGCTTGGGTGTTCCTGCTGTTCTGCTGTACAATATGGCAACCAGCTTGTAAGAAATCATCCTTAACCTCAGTACTTACTCAGTTCAGTACTTATATACAACTTTTTAAACAATTTCTAAAACAGGTGAATTATCTTTAACATAGGTGGAATTATCTCAGAAATTTTGGTTAAAATACATTCCAGAGATGTAAATCCTGTCTTCACACACAAAAATTAAAAACCTAGCAAATCTAGATTTATCCTCAAGAAAACTTTAGTTTACCTTGCAATTAAAGAAGAAAGGAACACAAGCAGTAAAACTAATGAAGCTTGGTTTCCCCCAGATATTGTGGTTTCTTTCTTAACCTCTTCCTCCTTCCTTTACACGTTGATAATCTCAGGCCTGCCTCCATATCCCTCTGATATATTCATTGGGCAACAGAACAATGCATCTTCATCCACAGACAAGTCTATCTGCTGTTATGTTGAGCAGAACATGCAAGACCTCTGCTCTGTCCACCACACTTCTCTAAGGAGCCATGGATTTTCACAGAATTTGTGAGAAAGCAGTTGTCATTCCTACGTTAAAGCCTACTTCAAATCTAGCTATTGATTAAAAATGATAGTAGTTGATGGAGACAGATGAAAGCAACCTGGACAGTATTAAAATAATAATAATAAAAAAAAAGATCATTGACTAATCTATTTTAAATAATACATTTAATCTTGTGTTTTTTTCTTTTGCAACCTGTGGTGTATTTCTGCAAACTGAACATGCGAACATGGAGATTAAGTAGCATCAGAATGTTTTTTTCTCATGAACTTGATTCTGCTGTAATACAGACAGATCAGCACTAGTGCTGCAGTGTCAAACACAGCTGGATGTGTCAGTAGCTACGTTACTCTCTAAAGTATTGTTGCTACAGAATGTATCCACATCTACTTGGTCTACCTGGGTTTATGTATGCCTTTACCTTGAATATAAGGGGAATTTCCAGCAACATTTCCAGTGTTGGAGGTCCGTGTATCAACCAACTCCTCCAGATAACTTCCTGGAATAGCTGGTACTCATAAATTGAGTACCCCCAACGCACACTTGTACTTATAAAACTGATTATATTCAGAATACAGTGCATTTCAACAGTACATATGTTGTGCAAAGCAGTGTGGCTGCTGTGGAGAAGTGAGATGTTTCACATGCAGCAATGAGGGTCAGAGCTGCTGTAAAGAGCTGTGGAGATCACTTTACTTAAATATTTTGTTAATAATCATTCACAAGAATATCTGAAGAAAAACAGTAGCTCTCTAAAGACAGTATTCCTTATTCACCCTAATTATAGCTCCATATGAGATTACCTAGAAGTAAGTATCAGAGGAAAGCTAAAGGAGCTTCCTGTGGTAATGGTACATACGTGTGAGGTCAAGAGTTTTTCAAAAAGCTTCTGAAATACACTCTGAGCAGAGGAAGATTGGAAATGCGATCCTTCTCTCTGGGTGGTAAATAGGAGGTGTAGGAAATCGTGTGTGTGCATATGGGGAAAGGGGGATAAAGGTTTCTGTTTAGACCTCGGTATAGCTTTCAACAGCCAGTATTTCAAAACATAAACAGGAACACATTTGCACAACAGCATATGCTTGTTCTTTTCAGTAACAATAGATAATATCATTTACTTTGGTCAAAACAGTATTGATGATACAAAAGCTCGCATCCTTAGTGTGTGGTTTTTACCACTGGGTTCAATGGAGACAGGTAGAAAATCCATTCTTACTGAAATCTACAGTTAGCAAAATGTACACATGTGGGAATCATGAGTATTTCAGAGATGGATCAATACTGGTATAAAAACTTAGACCTACTGAAGTTGCATTTGCTATTGTCCTGAATAAACTTATAGCAATGCAATCATTATCTAAAAACCTCTGTGGAAGAATGACTAGAAGCATTTCAGTTCTCTAATTTTTTTTCTTTATTTGCATGGATATAGCTTGCTCTTCTAATTTTTTATTTTTATTTTTATTTTTTTTACTTCAGCAAGTTGCCTGTATCTACAACAGTCATCAGCATTTGGCAATAGAGTTGTGGGTGTCCATGAAAGGCAAAATGATTGTTCTGTATGTGTTGCTTCACAGCTTTTCCTCCAAATGTGAAGATGATAAAAAATTACCCGTGCTTTTCCCACTATTAGTCATTTCTGATGAAACTGACAAAATTTAAAACAGTATTAGAAAGGTGGGAATAGTGTCAGGGTTTTTTTTGCTTGTTTTGCTTTGTTTTATTTTCTTGGGGGGGAGGAGAATTTCTTTGTCTTTCTATATTGCATTATCTGTGAATGTTTTAATGATTTTAATTATTTTCTTCAGTTGCTGTTCATTCTATTCACCGCTGGAGGACAGGGGAACTTAGTTAAACTTCCATAACCAGCACTGAATTACTGGACACAACAGTCACATTAGATAATGAAACAACGTTTTACAACATTTCTACTGTTTTAATATATTTAAAGTTGATAATGTGTTAAACGCAATATGTGACTCTTGCAATTCTGAGGTCATTTCCAATAGGGATCTCTATGAAGAGAAGAGAATAAAAACAATATATCTATGTAGTTGCATTTTAAGCTCAAGATAACTCACTGCTGAGAGAATGCAATAGTGCTTTTTGTGAATCAAATGGTCAAGGTATTATTATTAGCACAGAAATATTTCAGTCATTCTGTACAAGAACTGATCTGGGAAAATCAAAAATCGCTAAAAAAAACAACATGACTTCTGGACAATGTCATGCAGTTTAATTTAATGCTCAGAAAGAATTTGCAATACATATGACCAAACAGAAGTGTAATGGAGGTAGCCTTTTTAACTTAGGATGCAGCATCTCTTTGACATCTCTTTCTTTGACATCAGCATTGTAATCAGCCACCAATGCTGCCATTTTAGCAGACAGTACAAAATTACCAGTCAAGAGAGAACAAAAGGAGGCAGGTGATCTTTTTATAATGCTTTTAAATAATGTTGCATTTCACAAAACGATTGCTCATATGGTGCATCAAGTAGTAGAGCACAGTACTTTGAAGCTTCCTTTAACAAATAAAATATTTTTAAGTTAGCTGCTCTTGATAGGAGCATAATGTATAAGCTGGCCACGGTCTGACTGTAATTACAAGTTCAGGAGAAATACAAAGCCACCTTCTTTATGTAGATCAGTTTGCTTTTGGTTTCCAGGCCTGTCTTTTCTGTGTAAATACTTCAAACCTAAAGCTGCAATGAACCTCTGTGGGGTTTTTTTCTGTTACAAAACTCTTCTGGGAAAAAGGAAAAAAAAACAAAATATCTCTAGCGGTTTCTTCTTCAGTGTACATCTGAGTATGAGAATATTATGCTTATGAGTATGGAGTTTAATGAAAAACATTTATCACCAAGACAGACATGATCCTGTAACAAAAATGTTATCCCAGTACTTAAAAATTTTGTATCCAAAGATAAAATTTCCAAGATTTTACTACTTCTGGAAGGAAAAGGGTAACTTAAATAAAAAACAGAAACTACTCATGACTCAGAGTTTTCAAGAGAAATCAATATTTTTTTATATTTTATTGATACAAATTACACTGATATAAAGTGAAATGAATTTTAGAAAAGTGTTATTTTAGAAAGTACTGTGAGCTCTTCCTGCTGTACGCAGTATATCTTAATTGCAGTGTATGCAGGTAATAGATGCTATACCAGCACTGAAGCCATTACAACAGTTAAGACAATGTAAATATGCTACTGCTGTAACCTTATGGTCACAGTCATCACTGATGTCCTGAGTCACTGCAATAGTTGAAAGTCTGTTAAGTGAAAATGGCCAAGAAGTTCTGTCAAGTGCACTCTGGCCCACGGTTAGAATAAGAGGCAAAATCCAAGAAGTCTGTGTGAACTTGATCTTGTAATCTCTTAAATTAAAATCTAGAGATCAGTAAAACCCTAAATGACACATATCAGTCAGATCTCTGAATGCTTATCAAATACATATAAGAACATGTGCATTTCTTGCTCACATTGCAACACTTTGTCCTCCAGAAAAAAAAAAAAGAATAAAACATAAAACTCACCAACCATACTGAACATTGAAAGGGGGAAAAAGTGCTTCCTGGCCACTGCTAGTAACTCTGAAACTTATGTTACAAAAGCTATATGAAATCCTCCTTCCACTTCTCTTGAAATAACAACCAATTTAACACCCAGAGATTTCTGTAAGAGAAGGTGATGGTAGAGCAGTGGTTTGGGAGCAAGCCAGACCGCTCACTCCTTGCAGGCTGGAGTCCAAGTCCCAGAGCTGGGAGCATGCCGGGTCTCTCCTTTGGAGCCGAGGGCTGCTGAATCAAGCCCCTCACCAATGAGGTGTGCAGCACCATCCACCTAACAGTATGCTAATTCCTGCCAGTGTTGGCTGAAAGATCCTTAAGGCTCTGCTGGTGATGTTTAGCCAGTCACCACTGATTTCAGCAGCAGCTTAGATATTCAGTGCAGATAAAGACAACTATACATAGACAATCAAAAGTAAGAGTCTTCATTTTGAGATTACTTCCATGGAAAGTTAGAAAGTGAAACTAAAAAAGTAGTACGGTGTTGTGTGTATTGTTTTTTTCCAAGGAACATATAGTGTTGGCATTAAACATATGCCTTCAGTAATGAAAACAGGGTTTGAAGTCACTGAGGTTACAGCTTGGCCATTAAGATATTACCATTAAAAAAGAACCAAATGAATATGCACGTTGCATAAGTGGCATCCACAAGCACAACTACTCCCCACAGCACAGCACAGCATCTCCTCTTTTTACTTACCAACAAGTTGTACAAGCCCCCAGCTACGACACATATAGACTGTAGCTTTTGTATCATTAGTCTCTCAGATATGTCCCTCATTAAAGCCATATGTTTTATAACGCCCTGTGTTTTTAATAAGGCCTTTAATAAGCCATTTTATACAGACTGGGATATGATGACTGCAGCATAGTCTCATACAGAGGATAAGCAAGTGGTTGTACTGGATGTAAAGAGTTGTATTGGATGTAAAGAGTTGGGCATAATTCTGCATCCTTATACAGACTACTATAGCACATCTTCTTTGTGTCTAGCTTTTGCCAGACATATTTAGGAACATCCTAAGTAAGTATTTGTCTTTTTTCTTGGATATACATTTCTCACAGGTCTGGACCCACCAATGAAGCTGAGGAATAAAGTATCCAACTAGGACACAGGCTGTCAGCCAAGAAAAGGGCAGAGCATATGTGTAAGTTCAAGTAAATGGTTCACTGGATCTTTTTACTGCTTTAAGTTTTACTTATGAGCTTTGTTGGAATGAGTCCTCACTAAACTTACAATATCAAGTAGAAAAACAAGCTACTCACAGCTACTCGAGAAGCTGAACAACCACAAGTGGGAAAAGCCAAAACCCAAGCATCAGCAGTTAGGAAGCTAACTATTATTACCTTTAACACCACTGGA
Organism: Pavo muticus; assembly: GCA_016647715.1. Lineage (NCBI taxonomy): Eukaryota > Metazoa > Chordata > Aves > Galliformes > Phasianidae > Pavo > Pavo muticus. The sequence continues at coordinate 1,908,737 of JACDJE010000127.1, read as the reverse complement.
AAAATTCATTCCAGACTGGTATCTGGATTCTTATTCAAACAGGAATAATGATTACATTAAGTTTTCTTAATATTGTAGTCTGTGTGTAAATGAAATGTAATGTTAAAATGTCACCTATTTGGAAGAAAATGACTTAGTGTATGTTAGACAAGCATATTGACAGAATGATATTTCCTGCTTGAAATCAAAAAGAGATCTATGTTCCTCTGGGACTTCGTAATATAGCTGTAAGAAAATAAATAGGCAATTGTACGTTTGGGTGTGTGTAGGGGGAAACTTTTCAATAAGGTTGCTATTATTCTATTATTTTTAAGTGAACTATTTTCAATGATAAAATCTTATTAAAAGAGTTGATTGGCAAGAAAAAGTGAGTCATTAGTTTGTATGTAAGGTTATTTGCAGCTTTTTGAGTTGTTGTGTTTTGTTTTGGGTTTTTTTTTTTTCCACTTTCCAGAATTTCCAACACAATTGCATTTTTATTTGTTTAAGAGGTGGAATAGCTTTTGGAAGGCTAAGAATCGTGACTGCTTACCATGAAGTAATCCCCATTTTCCTGCAGGGACTGGATGGTTTCCTCTGAAGTCCACAGAAAATTTCCAACCACTGCCTACTACCTAAGCTAACTGTGTTTCAACTCAAAAGGTTATTAAATTTTCTACTACATGTTCATATTAAAAAAAAAACAATGTCATCTGCAGAACTCCAGAGCCCTCTAGTGCCTGTACTTCTGCTTCCTGTGTATCTTCTCAGGAATAATTCCATCAATTTTAATGGAGTGAATCACCAGAGATTAATTCAGCTTGTTGGTGCAAAACTGTGTGTTGCTGCTTTCGTACATGCTGGTACCACAGTAAAAAAAAGCCAATGTGAATCTGACAGGTAGGTGGAACTGCTGGAGCTCTGGAGAACTGTGATGTCCATGCATTGGTTCACTTCTGGGTAAAACATCACTAACCAGAGTCACCTCTGTAGTAGCGTACTGCTTTCTGGAGCTCCGCTATCTGAGAAAGAACAAAACACCTTTCATACAATAAGTTCTATGTATAGATTATTTACAGGAGGCTTTTCAAGAATGCACTGGAGGAACAAACAATCTTCCTGGTCGAAAGCTTTTCTCTGGCACATAGCCCATGCTTATGGAATCAAGATGGAAAGAGATTTCACTGGAAGTATAGCTCCTGCACTATTCAGAGACACCTTCTCAAGTATTCAAACACATACACACATAATCCAGCAGGATTTTTCAATAAACAGTTAAACAAGAGCCTGCATTATGCTTTGGCAATAGAAAATCACAAATTTTGGATGGATATTTATAGTAGTCTTATCCTTAACAGGAAAATAATGGGCTCTGTTTGTTGTTTACGTAGGTTTTGGAGGCATTAACTTAAAAGGAAAGAAGAAAAAACAAAACTGTAGTTAGCATCTATGCACTACTAAAGCTACATTCTTGGTGTAAATCTCTGGATTCTGACATTTATAACTTGGAGAAGTTCCAATCATATGAACTTTATTTCACAGCTCAGATTCAAGCTATTATTGTTTTAGAGAACTAAAAACAAAAGATACCAACCATTTCTGACTTCAAGGTGAGGGGAATCACATCAGCTATAGACAGAGTAGCCATGCCAAGCCTTTTAGGGGGAGACACCGAAGAGGTTTCATATGCTACATCTCTCCCATATTATGTCACTCAGACAAAATTGGAGTTATTTACTTATATGCTGTTACTGTGTGACCACAACACATTTTGCAACATCAGGGATATTGGAGAGAGAAGGGTCACAAATCAGTTCTCATGACCTAATAAATTGTGTTCATGTATTTCACGCGACATAGCTAGTCTGAAGACATAAGAAGGAATACTTTTATTTTGGTTATATGTGAATGCATATTCAGAAGAGTTGAAGAGTCGTGGAATGCTTGAATAAACGGAGCTGGATTGTTCTCATTATAGTTAACCACCAGCAAGCATGCTGCACTTAGTATAGGACATCCATAATCAAACTATTGCAAAAGCTGGAAGAAAAGTAAAAGAAATAGAAACAAAGAGGGTCTTTGAGTTGTATTTCGAAGAATTGATTTCTGACCTTGAAATCCCCTGAAAAATTACTGTTAACATGTATTAGATTCATACTACTTTGATTTTGAGAATAAATGCCCTGAAAATTTTCTCTACGTTGTATAATTCAGACAGATTTGAAACTGCAAATTCAGCCTCTGCTCTCTGTTCTGGTGCATCCTCTTCGTGAGCACAGGATTAGGTTTTGCCCCACACTTGGCAACCAACAACAAAAAAAAAAAAAGCAGCCATGCACTCCCAATGCAAATGAGTCAACACAAACACACAGGAAAGAAAGAAGTGGCTATGATAGATAGGAAAAGATTCCGGAGGATGAAAAGAATAGTGCTGCTTGAGGATAGCCAGTCACAGGAGTGGGAAGCCAGAAGTAATATTGAGTCTGGTTTAGAGAACGAGACCTGGGAAAGGACTCTGGAACTGACTGAGCAAGACTGGTTTACAGGCTTATAATGAAAATAGTAAAATAAAAGCAAGGAAGAATCAGGACAAAGGAGAACAGAGAACTGGATACTGGAATGAATCAAGAATGATTTATCATGGAGACTGGGAAAAAGATTGAAGATGGATATGAAAACCTTGGCAGTGGAGACTACAACCCATGAAACTGTCTGCTATCTCTGCCTGTACCACAGAGTCCCTACATGCACAATATGCAAATAATGAGAAAAAAATGAGACATTCATTAGGCCACATGATTAAAATATTTTTGTAATTCTAGAAGCATAATTTTAGAGTGCTGTTCACCATAACAGCCATTCAACAGAACGCTTTTGACATGATAGTGCTCAGTGCTGCAATGCTTAGAAGTTATATACTCAGCATATTCAAACAGGGAATTCACAAAGCTGAGTCAAACTTCCAACTGTGTTCTACATTGTCTGGAAGAAAAACTGCATCTCTGGACTGGGATTCAAAGCAGACAGTATATGGAACATGAAGATGCATAATCCTGCTCTGTCAGACAGCTTCAGTGTGCCTAAAATGTCTTGCTCGAATCCAAGACAACACCTGTTTCACAGCTCAGTGCTCCAGGTGCCAAGTGCCTGAAATCACTTCCTCCACTCATGTACCAGTTTGCTCCCAGGGTACTTTAAATATTAGTCCTTAGGAAAAAAAAAGAAACTGCAGGACTAGAACCCACATGAGCCTTCCTGGACAAATTCCCAAACGATTATTTACAGGGTCAGGTTCCTACTATCTGGTCTGATGGGCTTTCTCTTTCTGGCTCTAATATATCTCAGTGTTAACAGCAAGAGAAGCTCAGTCTTGGTCAGATCTCTCCAGGGACTGTTGGTTCAGATGCCCTCCTAGAGTACAAAAGCTGAATGTGAAAATCCTCTTTCAATTTGAAGCTAGATCAAAGAGTTCCTTTGGTAAAGAGTTGAATTACTTTACTAGGCTATCATGCAAATGTGGCCAGCAGCATCAACTTCCCCTACACTCATGCAGTCAAAAAGATATGATCTCAGTGAGTCTAATTAGCTGCTCATCACAAGGGTCTGCTATATGTTCCTGTCTAATGTATTCCATACTCCCCAGAACAGTGAATAAGGTTTTCCTTAACTATCAGCTCTAGCTACAGAACTTCCTAATCACCTGTTTCAACTGATCTCTGACTGAACCTCTGGAAAAAATATATATATATGTGACCATGCCATTAAATGCATTATCCTAACTACATTTAGATGACAAAAAGTCACATACGCAGACTTTACCTGTTTTTTCAACTTTTGAGTACTTCCACTGCAAAGGAAAAATATGTTTCCATGCAGTAAGCTAGATAGCTGCAAACATAGCAGCAGTCTATTTGAATGACATTACTATGAAAGGGATACTATTTGATTAGGAGGTACCATGTTTTCATAGAGTTTTCTATAGATTCAAAAGAAGTTGCTAAGTAAATAAATTAGTGACATTCTGGTCTGTATGTACTTTCAGGAAGCTCAATTGGATCTATACAATTGTTGTAAATTGTGGAAGTTTCCACCAAATATCAGTGTCTTTTAGATGATTTTTTCCCCAGTGAAAACATTATTCAATAACCACTCCAGTTGTGGCTAAAAATTCATCGACATTTCAGGGTTTGTTGATTGCATATCCTATGAGATTCAGCTCTCAGCTGAAATGCATATTTCCTGTGCATATAGGGATTATTTGAATAAACCATTTTTTCCATTAAAGGAATATTTAAGTATTTAGGAAAGCAAAGGAATTACTCACTCTTCTTCATAGTTACTTCATTTAAGAAAAGTGTGGTAGTCTGAGTGTAGAAAAATAAAAAGTTCCCGTTGGACTTCTCTACTGCAACAGCATACATTAGAAATCCTCATTTGCATGCATCAAATCCCAATAAATGTTGACAGAGAACACTCTTGTATATGGTCCATTTTCATACTTACCTAGATCTACTGTTTGTAGAGATAGACAAAAAAATCCATAGGTTCTGGAGTTGTTTTAATATTTTAGGGCTCAGTTTGGAATGAAAAAATTTCAAATCTGAGTACATTCACTCCCACGTCAGTGGATGTAGTCAAATACAGACCCAAGACTGCTTGCAGCTAAGCTGGAAGATCTGTGAGAGCTTGCAGACACTTACTTAAATTGAATATCATGCATCCAATCCATTTTTTTAGGAAGACCAAGAGTTCATAGGAGAGAATAGGTTAAATTCTTGCCCTGTACACGCAGCCAGAACAAAGGGAGTTATGTTGAAATAAATCTGACTCACAACATTAAAAATACTAAGCTTTTAAGCAAAGGGAAGTACAGTAGCTGTACTATAAAGTTAACATTTTGCAATAAGATTATTGAAGATACAAGAAATAAAATCCATTTTTCCAGACAGTTGCTGCACTTGGGATTTTAGTAGGCTCTGGAAAGTCGGATTACTGGTATTGTGTATACATTGGATGTAAGTTTGCTTTTATTTCATTCAAGTGAATGGGGCTGCATACATATACTTGACAAGAGAAGTTAGGCCACAGGGATAATCAACTGGACATGTAGATCATTTGAGAAGTCCTTACTTTTCTTATTTTGCCTTCTATTTCATAATGAAAACCAACGAGGGACTGGCTGGCACCATCTCAGAGTACATTGTGGTTTGTTTCCTCATTATGGAAATTTGTGGTTAACTTTGCATTTTGTTTTTTCTTTTCAACATTGTCTCATTGTTCTCTTTCCTTATGCTTAGAAGTATCTTGTTCAAATAAGAAAAGATACTATTTCCCTGTAGAAATAAACTCAGGCACACTCATGAAGAGAACTATTCATAATATAGGGTTAGAATTAATCTAAAAAATGCCCACTGTGTTACAGAAAAGACCTCTGATTCATGAAACTATACTGAATGCCAGCTCAGCCTTCTGAAAGAGCCAATGTTTTACTGTTACAAAGTTTAGACAAATATTTTCTCCCCCCAAGTATTAGTCTGAATATTTAGAGAGGTGCTCATATTAAGGCAGCTAATTTAGGCGCTTACAGCTACTCTATCAGTTTCCAAAGGTGTCGATCTAGGTGATAGTGAGAAACAGAGTTCCATAAGGACTAAAGCCATCTATAGAGCTAGGTATATCTCTCTTCGCTCTGTTTGGAAAGTAGTTAACAGCACTGTTAGGGATGCTTGGAAACTAGAGAGAAGAATCATGCTGTTTTACTACAATAATATTATTCATTCAAGCTTCTCTGCCTCTTGTCCAAATAAGTGTTTCTTTCATTCCTCTTTTGCCATCATATCAGAGGGAAACTCACAAAGATTCATGGAGGGCAAGTGCTGTGTCATAAAGCGAAAGGAAACAGATGGTCACCCATGACCTGAACAGTAACACTGCAAATAAGCAGCCAGAGCTGAACATCTGCACTCTGGTTTCCAAAAGCAATGGAAGAGATTGGGGTTCTTTGCTCAGATTCATCTGAAAGTTTTCTATAGGTTTTAATCTATAAAATAAATAAAATATAAAATAACATATTTATTTGTAGACCAAAAGATAAACTTTGGCTACCATTCCACAAATATATGACCCTACAAAAATTTGAACGGAGTTTCGTCTATACCAATAAAAGACTGAACCGGGGTCATAGAACTCTATGTATGTATGCATGTGTGTTTGTTTCATGAAAATTCTGACCTAAACCATCAACTGAACCAGAATGCCAAGCTTAAAAACAGAAGCTTAAATGGAAAGCCAAAGAGGATCATAATCACTGTGGCTTATACATGGACAACAGAGTATCCCAGAGATACTTTCAGTATCAGTGTACTTCCACAAAAATAACAGGCCTATCAATCTCATCAGAATCTTCATTATAACATTCCATTATTAATTTAGAATTGCTTTGAGTTCTTTGCTTTTTATCTCTAGCAAGCAATATGCTTTCGCTCAAAGTGGTATGCTGATCAATATATAAATTAGCTTACTTGGAACTGGCAATTTGCCTTATACAAATAGCAGAAATATCACATCATAACAGTGATTCCCATCTTAATAATGCCTCATTCCAGAGAGCAAGGAGTATGGTTCTTGTTTCATCTTTTATTTAAATGAGGGAAAAAAAAGGGGGGGGGGGGACACAATAAGAATAAAGATAAGAAACTAATTTACAGCAGAAACTGTCAAAAATATTAGTCAGTAATTACTTCAGTTTCATTGGTCTCATTTTCAGTGATTTGCTTCATGCTCAGTACTGTAGTTGTACTCAAAGTAGTTACCAGTAGTTCATTACGAAAATGAAAGAACATACAGTCTCCATGGGGGTATGTACCTGTTGTGGTATTTATTAACCTTGTTGACAGAATACAGAGTATACTTACTAAATCTGCAGATAATTACATTTGCAGATAATGACAAGATGGTAATGACTGACAGGGTTACACTTTTAAAAATAAAGAAGTCTAGCCTATGTGGACAATGGATGAGAACGAGAATCATCATCAGATGTCTTAAAAATAGTACACATGAGGAAAGATAGAATATGTCTGTTTCTTAGACTGAAGAAGAGAAGATCAAAGTGAGAGAATGATAACATATTCCCAAAAATACTGAAGATGAGAAAAATCTAGTGGAATTCTGCTTAGTGGGCAAAAAAGATTTGGGCTAAATAATAAAAATAATAAAATTCTTTATAATAATTAAAGAAAATGAATAAAATTTAGCATTGATGAATGTTGGCTGGAGAAGTTGTGGCACTTCCTAATTCATTAGCTTTTAATACTACAGAAGCAAGGAATCACCAGGAACAAAGTAAATAGAATTGACCAAATTGACCATGTGTGAGTCATGGATGAAAGTGGTCTGGCAAAGTATCTTGCAGGACTATCCATCCTACCATCCTACTTTAAAAATATATTTTAGAGGATGATTAAGTCAATATCTAAAAAAAAAAAAAAAAAAAAAAAAAAAAAAAAA
>JACDJE010000127.1:1887165-1901186 GCA_016647715.1 Pavo muticus | reverse complement strand
TAACAGACTGTGCAATTCCAGCTCAACAGTAAACTTAAAGCAAAAAGAGGCATCAGGTTAATAGCAGAACAGTCACGTACATCTTCCATTTCCTCCATCATGCAGTGATAGTCTCAAAAAATTAGATGAATCAGATGGATAGCTCTCATTTTTGGCCACAATTCAGATGTGTCAGTGCTCCTGTCTGTATTTAAGAGTATAATCAAAGGAGATTGACACTTAACGAGCAAATCATATCTTAAAATACTGATACAAGGATTAAGTATGAAAACACTGTAACTGGAAAAGTACCACAGCAATAAAAGACCACAGAGAATTACATTGAAATGATAATATCAGCTACAGTGTGATTTCATTCCGATACATTGACAGAAAGTATGGCACTTTGAACTACGTAGCAATGCCGAGTAGCATCTTCAGTAACCTGGATGGAAAGTTTGGAAACTCCTCCCAGAGATAAAAAATCCCACACAATAGCACTTCAGAAGGCATTGTTCAGGGAGATCTTAGGGGTTTGGACATGAATCACCAGTTTACAGTCACTTGGAGCCAGTACTCATCATGACAGATACTACAAGTTCCTGAACCATAATCCTTCCACTTAGCTCTCCATATATTCTTAATGCGAATGAAAATGTATTTTGGTTTAACCTAGATAATTCTACATTACATCTGAACAATTCTACTACACTTGAACAAAGAGCAGTGATTTTTAATGAAGTATATAAATGAATAGGGATGATTAAAGTGCTCATATATTATTGTGACAGAGGCCGATATAATACGCTAGACAGACAAATGTATCAAATTGTGCACCATCGGATTCATCATATTCATGACTTCGGAATTTGTCTTTTTTAATGCACAAACATCAAAAAGACTGGAACATATGAAGGTTCACAAATGCAATTTATCATACAAACAAACTGCAATCATATCAGATTGAACAAGGTTAGCCTTGGAAGGAAGAAGAAATGTATGACAGCAGGGGAGGATTCATCTGATCAAATGTAGCCTCCTACAGTGTAAATCTGATCTTGCCAGCTGGATTACCCTTCTTGCAAGTGGAGAAAAACAAGTACACATAGGGTGTAATTCTTCACATCTTATTTAGGATAGGTCAGATTAATTATGTCCCGCAGTGCCTTTGTCTTCCTTTAGACTATAAATGGAGCCTAGGAAATGTAGTTCAAATGTGGACAGTTAGACTGCAGACTTCTAAGGTGATGTGAGACGAATTCTACTCTCAACAACCTTATGTCTTCTGCATGACAACTCTGAAGATATGCAAGAAAAGGGAATAATAAGAAAAAAGAATAGTTAATCAAGAAGCCAGTATTTTTCTTGTAAAGTTTTCAGATGAAACATTTGACCAAAAAATAAAATAAAAAAATAAAATAAAATTAACATGCAAATAGCAAAATATGATAGATTTAACAAAAAATGAACTTACAGCTAGCAAAATAGGTTGCTTGTTGTTTTCATTTTTAATGAACTTTGTAAAAAAAAAAAAATTCAATTTGTTTTTCATCCCAATTTGGTTTTAAAAATTAGGGTGTTTTTTCCCCTCTAATGAGAGGTACTAATGATAGCCTAAAAGTGCAGCTATGGACTCAACTCCATCTTGGTGTGTGTCTTTGTTGACTTCACTAGAATTCCGCAAAATGAATTTGACCTTGGATGTTTTCAATCAGTGTGTTCCAAATGAGAAAAAATTGTTGTTAGTAAAGACCAAAGAGGGAAATAAATCAAAGACACAAAGGGCAGTCAGTCGTCCAATTCTCTCTGATTCTCAGTGGGAATTGGGTGCTTAGTATCCTTGAAAATCTCCTCTTGGGATTTGAAAATGAAAAGAGAAACGGGTGACCTCTTTTACCTCCCAAAAATTGCTCAGTGAAAAGTTAGGCCTTTGTATTGTTTTCTGGGGAAACTGAGTGAGAGGGGGAGGCTGAATAATTGTTCATAAATAAAATTTTCCTGGAGTGGATTACTCCAGTAAGTAATGAGAGTGTGTTGCGTGGTCGAGGGATGTTATTTGCTTGCTTCAGTTTTCAAAATGTATGTTTGAGCTAGTTTTCTTCTCTTTGAGCAAAGGCAAGGTATTAAAAAAAAAAATCCATGCATAGATCAAAATAGTTTAGGTACTAAAAGGAGTACGTACTTAAGAATTCCGTAAGGACAGACATAGCTCTTAAAAAAGTGTCATGGGAAGCCGATACCTTTGCGGGATTATATAGGTATTAAATCAAAAGAGCAGATTAGTCTAGCGGAATGTGTATATTAGGTTCTCTGCTTTTTTTAATCAACCAAATTGAAAACAAATATACATGATTTTCCTTGGCACATGGTGTGAGAGGTAGGAGGGAAGAATCATTGATACATATAGACAAAAGTTTAAGATTAAAATGTGAATCTCATTCCAGTTGTGACGATGAGTCAGGGGTAAAAACGAATTCAAGTCTCTGCACCACTTTGCCTTAACCCAATCATCCATACAGCAAATTACCTGGAATGATTAGATTGCAGAATTGTACCCATGGGCCCCTTCACCATTATGCAGGGGGTGCTAGAAACTCTGCTGCTGCTTCAATAGAAAAGAGTAGCTAACGTTATACAAGATGTTTCTGTTCTGCAGCAAGTGCCAGGAAGGCTACAGCATTTAATCCCTGCAAGGGAGTTCCCCTGTCCTTCCTTTTTTCAAATGTATTTGATTGAAAGCTTTTTACTCATTCCTTGCACAAAAAGGAAGGTAAACACAGCTGTAGGATTTTAATGGCCTGAAGATAAGTGCACATATTTCTGTTGTTTTGGTATTGCAGTCTGTTGACTGAATTTCAAAGAAAGCAGTAACAACAGAACAGTGAGGAATTGTACTGACTCAGGAGAGGCATTAATATTCAGACCATTCTACCAAATATGCTTGGGAATATTTTCAAGTATAATAAATTCACCACAAATTCCTGAATTACTACACATTGTATGCTAGCACAGGCAGCCGGTGAAATCTAAGGAAACTGACCAAAAACAAGGTTATACACTTTATAAATGATTCAGGCCTCAAGCTTCCCTTGACTAAGTAAGAAGATGCAGCCAGGTATAAAATGAATAGAGGGGCAATGGCCTTTGCTAAAACAATATAAATGAACGCATTCATGACATGGTTCTGGCAGGTGACTATAGTCAGAGTACGCTGCACATATCTGAAGTCATTACCTCTATTAAGCACATTGTGTGAATGCTGACAATGAAGAAAAGGAATTATTTAAGGTGTGTGCTTCTATTCTGTTTTAAAGATCATTTGGCTCCATAGTAAGATTACAGCTTGCAGCTAGCGTATGTATTTCTTGGTGATAGAAAACTAAACTTGTCACCATACAGAGCATATGTGATGCTCTGGATGTGCAACTACTCCACAGCAAAGAGCAGAATAATAGACATGCTACTGAAACTGACTGGGTATAAGGGTTGTATAGGAGCTGAGCTGTAGTTCAATAGGTATATGTGCAGGCAGCACATATCATCTATTGGTACAACTACCTATATAAATGCGAAGGAAAGGATCTTCACCACAGCCATTATACATCTACCATGCCTCTGAAACATTACTGCTTTACCTAGACTCTTCACAGATCAGTATCCAAGGAATCACTTGATGACATTTTCTTCAGACAGATAAGCAAGTATCCTTTTCTTTTTACAGTCTCCTTTTTCTACTGGAACTCCAGTTTTGAAGAGCTATGACTCCCATGGATAATGGGTCCCTAAATATGCAGGAAAACACTTCTTTCTTTTCCTGGGAATCACTGGGGCCTATTAGAGAAGCACTCCAACTGGAGGAAAAACAGGTAGAAGTCTAACACCAGTTCTTTTTACTGATTTTATCTGATTATGCCATTAATCCTCCAGTTCAATCCACTCTATCAGAATGAGCAAAAACTATACTACAAAAAGAACAATAGCTGACAAATTGCAAGATAACATTTATAAACATGACAGCTGATTCCTGGATTCATGACCAACCTACCTTGCAGTTCCCCAGTGAACGATAAAGCAGAAAACATTTACAGTTTCTAACCTGAAGGAGGGTGTTCTGTCTGGCCAGTACAACCCTCTGTGCTGTAATGTAAAGGGATCACCTGTTCTGAAAAAGCTTATGACGGCTGTTCATTCAGGGACTGCCTGCAGGTTCACTGACAATATTATTCACCCACACACAGCTACTTCCATATCTTGGTCTCATAAAATAATATACATCGTAAGCAGACCATGGACCAAAGCAATGAATAACTGAGTAAACCACCATTCAGTTGCAACCCATCTGTGTTATTCATTGTCTGTTATATTCAAAGTATACATTTAATCTGCACGTAGAATTACTGCCAATTGTAAATAAATGGAGCAACCATTCATACAGATGGCTGATCAGACATATTTATGCATATAATGCTTAAATTAAGTGCCTACATCTCTGCCTGCATGCATGAGACGTCCCTGTGTTCAAGTTTTTTACACATACAATTGCACAACTAAAAAGTGTGGAAAAAAAAGCAGGTTTAAAATGCAATATGAAATAAAGAAAAACTGCTTTAAACATAAAAACAGCATTTTAGGACTGCATCGTTCCAGTGTATTTAATTACTGCTTCCAGTATTGCTTGTATTTGATTAGCTGGGTACTCGGGGCCTTGAATTTCTCATGATGTTTTCAGCAAAAGGATTCACAAATATCTATCACAGCCTGCTTGGACCATGAATAGAAAGGAAAAAAATAGCAAGCACAGAAATGTGAGCACTTCTAAAATAATAATCCTTGTACACAGAGCTGCAATATTCTCAAACAATTTGAAACATAAAAATAAATCCATACTCCGTGAAATTGAAAATCTTCACAAAAATCTTAATTGCAGTCTGATGACTGCTTCACCACAGTCAGTACGCAGAAAAAGAAGGAAAAAAAAAAACAAAAAACAGGTAATTCTCAGACAGCTTTTGCAGCCTTGGCTCAGTTCTCTAGAATGAGACAGCTGCATTTACAAGGAATCCTCTCTTTGTCTGGCACACTGTCTTTCCCCCAAATCCTGAACGCAAAAAAAATCGCACCAAATCAGTTGAGTGCATTGGTTTTCCAGTGGTGTCCTGGTGATGGGGCAGTTAGAATTCCCAGATTCCATCAGTATGAATCCTGCAACAGCTTGAATTCCTAGTACTATGCTTGATGCAGATTTCACCAGCAGACTCAGACAAGTGACTGTAATATAAAGAAAAGCCTGACTGAAAACACATCATGCCCTTGGAGAAAAGTTGGATTTTGACCAAGGTTTTGTGTCTGCTCCCAATCTTTACTGGGAAGAGTCAAATCATGACCCGACTTTTGGGCAAATCCCCAGCTGGCTTGTACAGTGATAGTTCTGGCTCACCCCTCATCCATTTTCTAGCTTTGGAGCTATAGTAATGCTCTCTGTTTCAGGGCCAGCCAAACAAGACTATATTTAGTCAGAGCTATGCAGAAAAGTCTTTTGCTTCCAAGTACATTTTAACATAAAGACACACTGGAGATAATATCTTAACAAATTGAATATTATTTGCCACAAATTCCTTACAGTACACACTCAAGACATAGCTAGCAATATTACCTCTTCTACTGAAATGGTTTCTTGAGAGTTTAATATACAAGGAATTAGAACCACCAATGGTATTTACATCAGCGCGTGAATGACAAGTCACAATAGTTAATGAGTATCTCACAATAGTCTGCTAATTTCCTTTGGAAAGTATTCCTATAACTTTAATTGAGATGTAGCAGTTAGTTAAAAAGAGATGTTAAGTTCTTAGTAACAATGTGACTATGTCCTATTATTCAGCGTTTTAAAGTATTTACAGTTTTCTCTGTAGAGATCTTATGAATCTATGAAAGAGTTTATAAACAGAATTTTTATTACAGTTTATATGTTTTCAAAGATTAAGGTGTACAGTAACAACTTTATTTACCAAGACTTCTAGTAGAGGGGCAAACATAATAATAGCAATTAAAACGGAAAACAGCAGGAACACTGAGCACAGCAGTCTGGTTACAATGGAATTCCTGCTGGTAGGACAACAGGAACACATCAAACAAGAAGCAGCGCTGAAGAGAATGGAAGCCAGCAAAAATAATGAGCTTTTAAATTATAAACAGAACTGGACAACCTTCTCTTTAAACAATGTAGAAAAGGTGAATATAAAATTCAGTTACATGAAATAGGCAGAAAGCAACTACGAATAGAAACACCTCAGACAAGTTATTACAGAATGAGGGCTGTTTGCTGCATGGTTGTCAGTGAAAATGTATTGCTCTTATATTCCTTTCAAAATTAAAATGCTGCATCTGGGGACAGCTGTTGACTGATAAGGAAGGACTGCCTGGATTTCAGTGACATTATTTCTCTGCAACAGCATGTGGAAATTAATTTAGTTAAAGGGAAGACATGAAAATAAAACTGAAATAGAATGCATTTAAAGATGCTTTCTTCCAAAATGGAGAGTTTTTATTATTGTTATTAATATTAATATTAGTTATTATTATTTAGCTTTTATTTTCCTTCATTTCTGGTGCTGAAATATGTTTCTTCCAGATGACTCCCTCCTGTTCACAGATCTGAATAACTGAGATTATAACACAGCAAAATGACAGTTGTGAGCATTAGGAAGATTCTATACATACTTTGATTGAACATTTACATTCTATATCCTATTTTTTAATGCTTTATATGAGTTGAGTGAATATCAGCCAATACAAGATTTGTCTGGAAATGGACCGGCAGCCCACATCTTTGCTGTCATTTGGGCTGAATTCCCAGGGATTTAATGGAATAGTATACCTGCCATATACAAAATACTCATTTTACAACAAAATGAGGGCTTTTTTTTTCTTTTTCTTTTTTTTTTGCCACCCAGAATCAGACAGAAAACCATAAACAAACTAGTTATCCACAAGCAATATTGGATGACAGCTCTCATACATCCTTTTTTGGGGTATTTTTCCTGGAAAAAAATGCTTTTGTGTTTGTTTTAGGTCTGTATTTCTTGCCTGGGAATAAACTCATTAAATATTGCCTAACATTCTGTGAGAATAAGGGTTCATTCCCACCATTCCCAGTGGAAATCTTAATTATAGGCTGCTATGAGAAGCTGAATTATTAAGACACTCATCAGTTTACAGTTTCTACAACTTTTTTAGCTATACCACAAAAGGTGGTTCTTCTAGATGCAGCAAATGCCTGAAGAATCCAGAGATCAACAATTTATTATTTATTATTTAAGGAGACAGTACATTCAGGAACAGAGCTCAAGAGCACAGAAACTGTGCTCTCTAGATGTTCTATTTCTGATGAAGTCTTATTGCTATGACAGTGCCCTACACACACTCATATACACAACATTAATAATTTACTCTTTGATTTCTAATGCTCATCCTCTTTCACAAGTCAGGATGCTCTAAGCTAACTACCCAAGATGCTCAGTCTATTTTAAATGAGAACATACTAACTTTTGATAACATGGCAAAAAGAGTTTTACAGAGCTTTCAGACAAAGAAATTTTAAGAAAACATTAAGTTTGCAAAAGGGAGCACTCACAATAAAAGTACACACAACCTTAACACTGCCCTTTCTATACATTACCGTCATCTTTCTCCACACATAACTGCTGTTCCTTATTAAAACAAGAGTCTTGTTTTCTCACTCAGTGTCTAGGATGCATCATGCTCAGGGAACACAAGCTGTGTGATACTCCACTTGACCCACAGAATTTATTTACTGTGTGCTGCCAAAGCCCCTCTGCAAGCACTTTCGCACAATTTAATACTCAGTCTTCTTCACTGTCTAGCAGGCACACAGAGAGGCTGAGCATGAGCCCACAGAAATCAGTGAAATCAGTGAGGATTTTTCTACAAATTTCAGTGCATTCTGACCTGCCCTGAAGGAGGCAAAGGTCCCATGGAAGAACAGAATGAGATTCCTTAAGCAGGGGTGATAGCGTGACGCACAGCAATAGGGCAAAGTCTGAGCATGGTGCAACTCCTTATCCAGATTCATTGTCCTTTGTCTACCAGTTATGTTGTGTGAAAAGTAAAATGCTCTGATGTGAACAAAATAAAACTTTGAGAAAAACATAGACTGTAAGTCTATATATACTGCCAAGAGTATCATATGAAGAAAAGGATTTTCCTCAAAACATTGTCCTTCTATGTATGCACAGATATAGTGTCAAAACAGAGAATCTGTATCAGCAAAAAAAACCACTGTGCATGTGCATTGTGAAGCAGAGAAATAACAACTGTTTTTTGTGAATTAATAACAAATTGCTGATGCAGTCTCTATCCAAATCTCAGTTTCCCTGTCAACCACAAAAATGCTAGATTGCTTTAGATTGCTTTTTTTTTGTTTGTTTGTTTAAATTAAGGTATTTTCAAGAAAAAGTCTTTCTTTCCTCTTCTCCTTTCCATTAACCCTTTCCCTTCTTGGGGATAGAAGCATACTAGTTTCTCTTGTTAAATTTCCATAGTAAAAGCATATCTGTGGCAGCAGCCAAGCAAAAATCTTTTAAGTCTCCCTAAAGGAAAATAAAGTGTCTATGAAACTCTATGAGATCAGTTTAGTTTGTTTAAAACAATTCACAGCTGCTCTTCAAAAGAGATTATCCTAGATCCCTCTCTGAAGATGTTGGTCTGTATTTCTTCCTTTCTGTTGTGCTGAAATTTGTGTAGATGCATTGCTATTCATCTATACAAGACCATGAGAAAACTGATCAGGGTGAAAAAAAAAATTAGAAATTTAAGAATTATTCTCAGCTGAAATCCTGGCATGACATAAAGAAAAGAAAGAAATCAAATGTTATTTATTGAATACCCAAGTCCTAATCACACAGAAGAATCTTTATGAAAGAATAGTTTCTCACGATGTCAGTGAGGAGTAGCTGGCCTGACTGTCTTCAGATTAGGATCTCAACATTATTCATCTTAGAAAAACTTCCATCAGTGTAACCAGGAGTTTACATGAGCCAAGAATAAGGAAAATTTCAATAACTGTGCCAGCACCTACCTTCACAATGAGTAAAATTCAAAGTTAAGCAAAGCAAGGGAAATGTTTTTAAATCCCATGTTAACCATGATATTTTGGAAAACATTTGCAAACAAGTAGTTTTGAAGTTATTTAATAATTTAAGAAAAACAACCCAAAGAATTAAGTTTTATAACGTACAGAAAAGAATCTAAAGTAAAGCATTAGTCACATAAAAACACCGAAGGTTTTCACCTTGATTGTAACAAGACAAGGGTTTGACCTCTGTTTTTGCCAGGGCAGACTCAAAAGCAAGTTTTTGCCAAAGACAACCTCTACAAGACACCAGACAGCTAACAGAACAGCTTAGATGCTTATTCAGTATACTGCATGCCTGTTACTTTAAAAATGCTACAAACAGCAACTGATCAAAACACAAGTCCATGAACCATTCTAAATACTAGCTGTCTCTAACTAATGCATTCACTGAGTTATCCTCAAACAGCGTCCTTGTAGAAAGCTGTAAAACCAGGCAGGTTTGCTGTTGCTTTCTTAGGCTGGCATCTCACTTCTTTTATCAAAGCTAGCATTTCACTGCCTTCTATAAACAAAGAAAGTGTTTGAGTCAGAAAATTTTTCTTTTCTCTGTAGAGAATGAAGCAGGAAATACTGCTTTCCAGAACATCTATGTGCCACTCTTGAGAAATGAGGGGAAGGCACAAGACTACGGGAACATGAATGATTTCTTAACCGACTGTGCCATCGTGAGGCCAGAGTACACAAGTGCACTAAAAATACAGCTATCTTTGATATTGAATGGTTTTTTAAATTAAGAGCCTTCATAACCACATATCTTACATTGAGAAATTTCAAAATGTATGTACACATGAAGCCAATAGCAGAGAAGTACTATTTTTGTTCCAAATTCATTACAAATACTTCAAAAAAGAACAAATAAGAATGAACACCTACTGTTTCATTTCCTTTGTATTTACCAGAGTACATTAGAGTTTAAGAAATCACAAAGCGAGGGTTAAAACTAAAGTTATTGGATTACATGAATTCAGGAAGGCTGCATTAGCATCAGTTTCTTTACAATAATTCCTTTCTAAACGAAGGTAGCTTGATCACCTACTACATTTATCAGTGCCACTTGGGGCCCAGAAACTAGATGTTACTACCTGAAAAATCTCGAAGAACCCAAACAAGTAGATGTTCACAGATCGCATTCAGTGTATACTGAGAGCGTCAGGCACAGCAGCAACTGTGGTTCCTTGGCTCAGGGAACAGGAGTTACAATAGAGCTATGAACTTTCATATCATAACCTAGCAGTTAATGCATTCTCCCGCAGATAGGAAAAAGAGTCTCTAGATCTCTACAGCCATTAACCAATCCAGACCCACTGTTCAGGAGCACACCACTCTCATCATATATGGGGACATAATGAAAGGCTGGGAATGGCAGAGAACAAAGGAGGAGAGCATTTAATCAAACAAAAGATGCAGAGAGTGAATAGCAGAAAGCAGAACTTGGTCTAAACTCTTTCAGCTGGCTGTTAAGATTACCATGACATGGAGTCACACTGCCCAAGTGCAACAGGAGAAGAGTGGCTCTTCCACTGCTAGCTAAGAGGATTTCCCAGTGTGCAGGGAACACCTCTTTGAGAACATCAGTCTGAACTTCAATTCAAGAAAGACATAAAATTTGACAGTGAAGGCTGCCTCCTTGGGATCAAGCTAAAGATGCTAAGTAGGAAGACAAGGAGGGTGTTATACAGAGTCAGGGGCTTTCACTGTGGCCCAGTTACTGCAGCTGCTGCTATCTCCATCTCATAACAATCAACAAAATAAGAAGATACGTAGTATGATTCACTCTACTCCAACTTCAAACTCCTTAATCATTTTCAAAAGCCTGGGGAGTAAAAACCACCACCATAAGAATTAACTTTGTCCTTACAAGAGAGGACATTCATTTAAAATGAAAGGCACTAAAGTTTAGGTCATTCAATGTCACTGCCTGGAAGCTAAGAATCTACTCTGGAGACAGTCACTTTCCAGGTTCCATCAAGTACGTGGACAAAAAGGCTCAATTCAGAGGCCTGAACATAAGCATGCAGTGACTTTTGAGACATCACAAGATGTCTGAAAGACCTGTGTGATTCTGGCAAATGTAACAGTAATCCAAGGAGAACCTTCTGCAGATTTAGAAGGTCTGTGTGAGATTTCTGGTAACACCTATGTCACAGCAACAGAATTTTGCCCTAAATCTCAGCTGGCTGTATTGAGAGTTTAGATATTAACGACTCGTATATACAAATAGCATTATATAAACTACATTTCTGTCTCTCAGTTAAGAACTAAATCCCTACTTCAGTTTTGAGTTGAAATATGAAAAGATCTTACAATCTGGCAGATTATCTAGGGAGATATCCTGAGGTATTTAGAGCCTTTTGAGATGCCCTCAGATACCTCACTGGTATCTTAGATGCCTCTCCAGAAGAGTTGAAGCTTCTTAGAAATTCTGTGTCATCTTTGTCAATCCAGGCAGACATCTTGAATAAAATACAACACTGCCTCAGAGATCAGCAAATACTTTTGTATAGGCAGCTAAAGGAACTTAATTCCTCTCCAGTTGAGAGGAATGCCAGCTCATGGAAGCAGCAGCAGTAAAACTGCCAGACCCCACAGGCTGGATTCAAATGCAATCTTCATTTAAGATGCAGACATAGATGAGCTCCTTCTTGAGAAGGAGCTCTAATTCTTACCGGTGGTTTTCAGCCTGAAAGATCTGTGAAATGTTTCTTAAAGAGTCTAAATAGATAACTAGGAAGAATAGCCTCATATATAGCAAACCACAAAAAAATCTACTTATAAGAGATTTAACTTAAGTTGTAGGCCTCACATCTTTAATGGAAGTTATTTAGGTATCCAGAAATCAGGAGAAATTCAATGCTATTTTGCTGTCACAAGAGCTGCAGCAGATATTCCCTCCTGAATAAGAAGCTGGAGCAGAGCATAGGGCAAATGCCTGAATCCTGTGGGTGATGTTTTTTAACTACACTCCGCATATTCATACATGTATATGCACACACAAGGCCTCAGTTTGGAAGGTCTGCTTTGAAAAACGAAGATCCAATATCTTCCAGCTTCCCAACTGCCACTGACAAGAACCACTTTGATGGGCTCCTGCCTCTCCATCCTCTGCTGCTTCATGTTTGTGCAGCGTACCTCAGGATCTCTCTTCCTCTAACAGACTTCTATGTGTAATCTCAGAAGATCAAGGCCAAGTGCTGAAAAGGCATAAAAAGCCAGGGGAGTGACATGGCACCATGCACCATCCTGCAGTAGCTGTATGGTAGCTGTGGAGCAGAAGCATGTCCCCCTGCACGCTGTGATGTGAGGAGGACTAAGGCATTTGCATGTAGCTGATGAAGAAGAGACAAAAAACAGAAGCGGCCCCAAATTTTTTTTTTTTCCTGACAACATCTTTATATCATTATTACTATTACTTATAATTGAAGACAGTAGTCAACACTAGGATTTTTCTACTTTTAAGAATAGCCCAGAAATATCTAGTTTGACCGATTTAACTTTTAATTCTGAACCCTGCCGTTTAACAGCAATAGCAAACATACCACAATACTATAAGAAGCCACAGCTAGGTAATATAACTGGAGGAGAAAAAGAGTAATTCTCATCCTCAGAGCTACAGAAAAAAAAAATGATGTTTTAGAAAAGAAAGCTATAGGGAATCTGTGTAGCAATGGAAGGCAATGACAGTGTCTTCAACTAGGGTAGGAACATGCTTTTAAAGGCATACATCAAGATTTAGTTTAGAAAGTGACATAAAAAACGTAGTTCACCCTGTCCAAAGGCTCATGGAGTCTCAAGGGCACAGTCTCCAAATAGAGACGCTGCTCTCTCAGCTTGCTAACCCTTAAACGAAGCTGAGGAAGGGTGGACCCAGGGTTTTGCCTCTGCTCCCTGGGTTAGCCATGCCTTCGCATCTGGTACTCCACCATTGGTCAGGCCATGACCTAGCAATTCCCATACAGAATTCATATGTATCCTTCTACTCCTGTGGAACAACAGAATGGTTTGAGTTGGAAGGAACCTTTAGAGGTCATCTATTTCAACTCCCATGCAATGAACAGGGACATCTGCAGATAGATCAGGTTGCTAAGAGTCTGGTGCTGCCTAACCTTGAATGTCTCGAACCTTGAACCTACTGCCTCCCTAGGCAATCTGTTCTAGTGCTTCACTACCCCTGTTGTAAAAAACTTTTTCCTTATATCCAATCTAAATCTTCCCTCATTCAGTTTGAAACCATTTCCCTTTGTCCTATCACAACAGATCCTCATAGAATCTGTCTTATAGCTCCCTTTAGATACTGTAAGGCTGCTCTCAGGTCTCCCTGGAGCCTTCTCTTCTCCAGGCTGAACAGCCCCAGCTCTCTCAGTCTGTCCTCGTGGAGAAGGTGTTCCATCCCTTGGTTCATTTTTGTGGCCCTCCTCTGGAAATGCTCCAATAGGTCCATGTCGCTCTTGTACTGAGAACTCCACACCTGGACACAATACTCCAGGCGAGGCCTCACCAGGCTCAGGTGGTAGAGGGGCAAGATCACCTCCCTCACCCTGCTGACCATGTTTCTTTTGGCGCAGCCCATGATATGGTTGGCTTTCTGGGCTGCTAGGGCACACTGCTGGTTCATGTCCAGCTTGCCATTCAAATATCCCCAAGTCCTTTTGGCAGGGCTCTGCTTTACCCTTACATCCTCCAGTGTCTTTGTATTAACAGCGTGGGTTGCCACAACTCAGGTGCAAGACTTTGCACTTGGATTTGTTCAACCTCATGAGGGTCTCCTGGGTCTACTGCTTGAGCCTGTCTGGGTCCCTCTAGATGGCATCCCATCCCTTGGGCCGTGTGGTGGTGAACTCACCACAAAGTCTATCAGAGCTTTTGCCTTGTTTTTTTGTTTTTTTTTTTT
>JACDJE010000127.1:1739281-1878253 GCA_016647715.1 Pavo muticus | reverse complement strand
CTTGCTCAAATAAATCTATTGAAATCTTTTCTGGGTGGACTATGGTCCTTTGTATCATCCTGAAATATTGTTTCAAGATTGATTTCCTTTACCGAGTGGCCAGATTTAATTCCACATAGTTCGTGAAACGCTCCCCAAAGCATTACATCTCTTTATCAGTAAACTTGAAAATAAGTAACTTTGAAAGAATAGCAGGAAAAGGTGTTCAAAAATTGAGAACATAACACTGATAAAGGGTTATTTTGTCACCTGTTCTTTTATTATTTAATTTTCAGATACTTTTGATGCAAAGCATGATGCTTTTCACCTTCTTTAAGTCAAGTCATTAAACACTTAATCACAATTTATTTCTGTATTCTGGATTATTTATAATGCATATAGTTTTGTTTATTTATTCAGGAGAAATAGAGGTAGCTTTAAGTACGTCGTGAGATATACATCACCGTTCTAAGTAAAACTAATATATTAGTATTAATAGTTAAAAAGCATTCTTCCCTTTCCAGGATATTTCAAGAAATATTGTGTGACTGTTCTAGACAGTTAGCTAATGTGAGTCTATGCTATTTTAGGATGAGATTCAACAATTCTGGAGACTTGCATTGACTAACACCAAGCAAACTCGAGGAAGTTATAAACTACCTAAGGAAAAGTGCAGTTTTCACTATCTTCTTCAGATCATGTGCTTCTTTTAGAAATAAAGTGAAAACACAAATCTCAGGACAAAAAATAATATTTGCATTACTAATAAGTCTAATAATTCAGTAATTAAGAAATTCATACAAAATAATGCACTAAAGAAGAAATGATTGCATTCATTACGCTGAAGTGGGAGGAAAATTATAGGCCATTACATACTCCAAGAGACATCAATTCTTATGTTTAAAATGCACTTCAGTGAAGAGCTAATTTTTTTTGGATAAAAACAGAACTCAGTGAACGAATGCAAATAACCTATTAGCCTCAAAGTTAAAAAAGCATTCCCTTTTACTTTTAAATAAATGGATACTCATTACATTTAAAAGTTGGTTTGCTCTGCACAGTGGAATTCATGCTATTTGGAGCACACTACCTTACTGTGATACGTCATCCATTCATTTAATCTGGATTAAGGGAGGCAGGGAGGGAAATGGTCAGAACGAACCACTCCTGCCATGCTGTGGTGTTACCAGCACTGACAGAAAATGAAGTTTTCAAAGAGTGATCAGGAGCTGGATTTTCTGGAATATCTACAGGTATCTCAGACTTTGTAATACTTATTTTTATCTTAACTAGCCAAAAACACTGAAAAAATCCATATGAAAGACTTGGCTTAGGTGTAGCTCACAGTGAGAGGGATGGTGCAAGTTTGGATGTGTTTGCATTTATTTTGTATGTTCTGCATTCATTTATTTTGATTATCTCATCTCTTCAAGAAAATGCTTATTTTTACTTTGAAATAGAGAAAACAAAGAATGATGCTGGATGCAGCCAGATATTATAGTCTTCATTTTTGCCACAAAAGGGTATCTCTTGTGAACTTGCAAATGCACCAAATCCTGAGGTTTTACTTTTTGATGATAAAAGTGAGAGAAGTTCCAGAAAGACCACATTATTTGCTAAGAGAGTGGTGAGGTGCTGGAACAGGCTGCCCAAAGTTGTGGATGCCCCGTCCCTGGAGGTGTTCAAGGCCAGGTTGGATGGGGCCCTGGGCAGCCTGGTCTAGTATTAGATATGGAGGTTGGTGGCCCTGCCTGTGGCAGGGGGTTGGAGCTTGATGATCCTTGAGGTCCCTTCGAACCCAAGCCATTCTATGATTCGATGATATATCTGTTAATCCATCAGAGTATAAGCAAAGCCCATGAAACAGCTCATGCCTATCTCAAATACAGGTATATTTAATGATGCTTAATGAATGACTGACAAAAGGAATTTGAAGCAAAAATAAATACAATCAATTGCTTATTAAATTGACTACACTCAGTCTGAAGCATCTATTTAGAATCTCTTCATTTTGCTAGTTCCTGCAACATCATTATTTTTCCCTCATGTTTCTAGCTAATTTGTGCTGCTCAGCAGTTATTACAAGTCAAAACCTGACAGCTATTTTCAACTCATATATTGCAGTGATATTTATAGTTCCACCCAGTTTTCCTTACCTGCCTATTTAAATTCATGTAATTAATAAAAAAAAATAATAAATGTTTACATCCATACTACTAACTGAAGTGCTCTGTCTTACAGCATGGCCTGGAAAATGGCCTTTTTTTTTTTTTTTTTTTTTTTTTTAAGTACTCATACTTATTTCAAGCGATCACTTCATTTTCCTTTGTTGGTAGCATGCGGAAAAGGAAGACTTAAACAATTACAGTTTTGCAGGGTATAACTGTAATAGTCAGATCAAGTCAGCATAAGGAAGCCTAGCCTTTAGCAAAAATCAACCACACAGCTTTAGAAAATATCTTCCTTTTTTATTATCCTAAACCTGTACCTATAATAAAAATCTTTGATGCGGCTTCCTAGTTTGAGACTCTGCCCTGAAGTCCTGTTTCTTTATATTGTTATCACAGAAAGAAAACTGGCATATAAAAAGAAAATCTGGAAAAGTGAATTAATCATTGTATAAGCAGAAATGATCAATCATACATTTTACAACAAATGTTTAGTGAATATCTCTTAGAGAGTAAAGCTTCGTAGGTTTAAAAGAGTACTCTAGCCTCCTGGGACAGCCTCCACTGTCTTTTACTCAACTACTGAAAAATCAAAGGACTTGAAAACCAGACACTGGAACTGGATAAGAGACTATCTCCCTTTTTGCCACTTATGACAAAGAACAGATGCGTGCATCAGGGGATTTTCAGAAGACAGTTTGAAGGGGAAGACTACTCCCCTCCCACTCCATTGCCACAACTGGACAAGAACTGTGCAATCTGGTTAGAGAAGCAAAAAAGCAGGGATTAATGATGTTGAGGCAGAGGTCCATCTGAGATACTTCATCAAGGCTATCGCAGCCAGTGACTACTTCATTACCAAGACAAACATGCTGCTTGATATTAAGTGCAAACTGTGTGATGTAGGCATGTTATTCAATATGTCTAAAAGACAGGAAACCTTACCTTTTTTTAAGGAATATTAGGATCTTTTGACAGATAACTTTTTCTAGTGATGATTTTAATTGTATTTTAAAAATACATCTCCAGAATTGTTCTGGCCTGCCTACAAAGCTGTAGCTGGGATAGCCCAGTACATTCAGCCAGTTACATTTACTGCAGGCTAAATGCTATCTGTTATAGACAATAGTATCTTGAGACTGACAGATAATACTTATTAACTATAGAGATTGGCATGAGAATAATAATTTAAGGTAGAAGCTTACATTATTCATTTTTATTTTGTTAAATTACATCCCATGGATCATGAGGATGTTGGTAAAATGTTACTTGGTTATGCACTACAAAAAAAGATATACCTTCAGGAGAGTATGTTTCGCTCCTTCAGTAATTACAGACTTTTTGAATGGTATGTATGGCTATAGTTTTTGCTAAAACTATGCAGCAGTTTCTCTATTGCTCACAAGGATTGTCTGAAGTAGGACACCACACAGGCAATGTAAATCCTGCAAATAATTCTAGCACAGCATCTAGGAACAAAGCTGTTGTTTTTGTGTTTTGTTGGTTATTGCAAACAAATATGAAAACGCAGAAGCTCACAAGGCAGATGCTGCAAAAGCAACAAAGTATGCTATCATATCACTTGGAGTTATTCGCATGAATCATTTGATAACAGGGTAGCAAGGCTTTCTAAGAGCAGTGATGTCTAAAATATTACCCCTTAGCAAAACAGAGCTTTGTTTATTGACTCTCCTTCCTAAATAAGGAATTAAAAACAGATGAAAAAAAACACTTTTTTCCTCTGTGGCTATTGGTACTTCAAAGAATAAATATTACCAAAATAATTTCTGATAGTTCTACTTTAGTCATGCTTAGAGAAAAATCAACAAATGCACCATCAGATGGATTACTTTCCAAAATAAGCAATGAATCTCTAGCTGGAATTCTGAAATAATAAAAAGTTTACTACATTCTAATGGTCTGAACTTTGACATAGAATTATCATCTTTGGCTTAAAGTGTTAATGTGAACTTTTCAGGATATCCCTGTCTGCAAGTTAACGGAAACTGAAAATGAATATTCACTTCCAACTATTAGAATTATTAGAACAGTTCAGTTGGAAGGGTCCTACAAGACCATCCAGTCCTACCGTCTAACCTCTTCAGGGCTAACCAAAAGTTGAATATGTTAATGAGGGCATTATCTAAATGCCTCTTGAACACTGACAGCCATGGGGCACCAGCCACCTCAATAGGAAGGTTGTTACAGTGTTTAACCACCCTCACAGTAAAGAAATTTTCCCCCATGCTCAGGCTGAACCTCCTCTGCTGCAGCTTTGTGCCACTCCTATGTCCTGCCATTGGTGACCAGGAGCAGGGCACAGCATGTCCCTAAATTTATGCTGTCAAAGATGTAAAAATACTTCCCAAATATTTTTTCTCTTTCAAAATTTCAAGATAATGGGAGCTAAGTCATTTTGTTGCTCTTGGATACCTAGAAATGTTGTGTATGTCTCTTCATGTCTACAGCTGAAAAAAAATGTTTTGATTTTGAGTACTGAAACTTACTAATGCTGGGAACAATTTTAAACAGTAATTTGATGCATGTTGACTTGTATATATAGAAGTAAGAAAAAAAATAGATGTTTTCTTCCCCATAAGGACCTTTTAAATAAAATACATTCTTCAGTTTTCCTTGTAGCTCTTTGTTTTATATCCACCTCCCTGGAAGTCACTGAAACCTCTGCAAGATCTTTGTGGCTCTGACAGCAAGTTCTAACCATGCAGAAATTGATTTTCAGCATTCTGTGAATTAAGTTAAGTATCAGTCAATGCCTCTTTGCTCCTGCTGTATTGTGACTTTGCAAATTTATAGATCAGGAATCTGACTTTAAAATATTTTTTTCTTCTTTAATACTAATGTCCACTATCTCACTAGATTATAAGTAATAGGGATGAAGAAAAAAATATTCTACCACAAAAGACAAGTACACTGCTGCTTTCAGTCAATATAAACCAACCAGGATGACTCCAATCTTTCCCACTTTCCCAAGGTACCACCAGTATCACCTTCCAACTTTGCCACAGTTTTTGGCAACTGCATCAGCCCTTAACAACTGCTTTGGTACTACTTTTAATGTGACATCGGTACAAAAAGACTATGCAGGTTGTACTTTTCTATCTTCAAGAAAATTATACAAATATAATTCCATATGCTTCCATATACCTGTGTAGGGATCTCCAGGCTTTCACTTCTCAAAGTTGCCGATTATATAGAGAACTTAAAATGTCACCACGGGCTCAGGATCACATCAAGCACTTATGGGTTTATAGGCTTTGTTTTGTTGCTGGCATCATCTAGCGAGTGTAATAATTTTTTCCAGATTTTTATTCTTTATTTGAATACCAAAGGAGGCAGAGTATTATATCTAGCCATTAGATTTTGAGTTATAAAGAGGGAAACCTTCCTAAGAGCCTAAGTTAAGGAATGGGTGGATTCTATCAGTTATACTCTACACAAAAAGCATTTTCACAAGATGTCAACAATACCGTTCCTTTTGCAAAAATTATAATCAAATAGTAACTATTGGTTTTGAGTTTCTAGCTAAATGTTTGTTACTTCCTCTTACAGACATATGAATATATGGACTATGAACTGGGAGTTGGTCTCGATCTGTGACTCCGTGAACATATTAGTGAAGTTAGTATTTACAGATAACAATATATTTTTTAATGAATAAAAAAAATTAGTAATATGTACATTAATGTTTAACACATTTATAGACTAACCACCAAGAATATTTTGGCATCAGCCTATATTAGTGAATACTTTACTGGCTTTACTGTCTAAGATTTGTACAACATTTATATTTGAAAATACCACACACACACTGACAGTGAAGCAATAAAGTATATAAACAGTTTAAGGATTATAAAACATGGTGCAAGATATATAACTAGTGAGTTTAGTTTACAAATGGATTGATGAATCACATCGGAATATCAGTATTTTAAGAGCTTAGTCAAAGAAAATGGTTATAAAAATGCATATCAAAATATGCCTAACACATCATAAAGACATTCTCTGATAGAACTGCTGAAATTTCACTGTTAGAAACGTTCAGTTAGTACAAAAATAAATTATACAGTATTTCACATATTTTTGTTTTACTGTGCTAGTATATACTACTTCCTACAATAACTCAAATTTTCTACAGGGGCAATTGTTATTAAGCAGCAGGTAGCCTATCTCTATGCTGTCTTTATTTAACCTACTAAGGAGCGTGTCCTGTTAATGAGACCCAAAAGAAGTTGCCAAATTTTGGAACTTTCTCTCTTCAGAGCTCCTTCATCACTATTTCTCCTAACATCTTGGATATTATAGTTAACCTATATATTTCCTTTATAAGCTACATTATATCTTTCTGAGGCAAATAGGCTTTTTTTAGCAACATGGACACATTCATCAGATACTACTTATTTTAAAGCCACCTTCCAATTGTCTTTTGCTGCTCTGGTCCAAATCCTCACAAAATATCTTCTGAGCTGTAAGATTCTCTTTTGTCTATGGTATACAATTTATGCCAACTCTTACAGTTGATGCAATCCTTTTTATTTATGCTATCAATTTACAGACATCATTGTTGCCTGATATTATTTGATGTGATTTGGGCAACAGAACTTTCACGGACTCCAAATCTGAGCTTTGCTTCTCCTTTTTGCTTTGGATTCTCTTCTGCATTTTTTTAAATGCAGAAAAGTAGATCATGCTAGCCAAGAACGTAACTTTCCTCAGTAAGTTTTCATGTGGGCTGACAAACTTCCTTTGCTTGGCAAATTTTAATTACTTCAACAAAAGTTAGCTCTGTCTATTTGGAATCTGGGACAAGTCACAACCTGATCTTTTATAAATCCCCCAGCATTCTTGCATCATTAGGTCAGTCCTATCCTATTTTTCTATCTAGCTTTTTTACATCCTTCAAAAAGCTTCAGTTTTATGCTTATTGTTTCAGTTTTTCAACTTACTTTTAAAAAGCTTACAAACTTTTCTGCCATATGACATTCCTATAGGAATCAACAACTCAAAGTATATTCAAGGTGGAGAAATGCCCCAGATATCACTGTTATACCTCCAAAATTTTCTCTATTGTTGGCTGCTTATTGTACTCCTTTACACTGTCAGTTAGACATATTATTGGTGCAAACTTCAATTCTTACTCTATTAGACATCCCAGAACAAAGTCTTTAAACAAATTACGGATAGACAGTGCATGTTGCTACTAGAAAGCAAGGTCTGTCCTTCCTGATTATTTTGATCCTTTTCATTCAGTTTATGCTCAAAATCTAGCAATACAACACAGACACTGATGAAGTGAAACCTTCAGAATGGTAAGGCACTAGACCTACAGAATTCACAAACAAAGACAATGCCTACACTGTAAAAAATATTCATGCAAAGTGTTCAGACAACATGTATATTATAAATCAAACAAGGGAGGAAAAAATAGAACTGCCCAGTCCATTTTAAGAGAAAAAAAAACACGCCACTGTTTTTCCATGGCATTGTTACAGATAAAGAATGCTGAATAAGTGATAAACTTGCTTCTGTGTGATTAAGTGCACCAGCTGTATTTTCAAATTTTTACAGTTAACTAGATGATTTTCAGTAGCCTCTCTAACTGAACACTTGCCTTATTTTTTCCATTATGCTCTTTCACATGATATAGATTTGAATAGACAAATACAGCAGCTACCTAGCCTAGAACAAGTAAGAGGTTTTCAACTTCCAAGTGTAACGTCTTGCACGTGAGTTGTGGCAACCCACACTGTAAATACAAGCTGGAGGACGTAAGGATAGAGCAGAGCCCTGCCAAAAGGACTTGGGGGTAATAGTGAATGACAAGCAGGACATGAACCAGCAGCATGCCCTTGCAGCCCAGAAATCCAGCCATATCCTGGACTGCATCAAAAGAAGTGTGGTCAACAAGGCAAGGGAGGTGATCCTGCCCCTCTACCACCTAAGCATTGTGAGGTCTCATCTGCAGCAGAGTCTTCAGTATAGGAGTGACATGGACCTGCTGGAGCATGTCCAGAGGAGGGCCACAAAAATAATCCAATGTCCTCTCCTACAGGGTCAGCCTGAGAGCTGGGGCTGTTCAACCTGGAGAAGAAAAGGCTCCAGGGAGCCCTGAGAGCAGCCTTTCAGTATCTACAGGGGTGCTGTAAGAAAAAAAAGGGGATAGGACAAGAGGAAATGGTTTCAAACTGAACGAGGGGAGATTCATATTGGATATAAGGAAGAACTTTTTTACAATAAGGGTAGAGAGGCACTAGAACAGATTGCCCATAGAGGTGGTGGATGACCCATCCCTGCAGACATTCAAGATCAGGCTGGACCAGGCTCTGAGCAACCTGATCTAGCTGCAGATGTCCCAGTTCATTGCAGGGGAGATGGACTAGTTGACCTTTAAAGGTATTTTAGAACTCAAATGATTCTATGATTCTATATCTTATTGCTTCAAATCATCATTTGAAATTACAGGAGTCACTGAAAGTACACTTATGTGATATGACACAACTTAACACAAAACAGCTTTAAAATACCAGTGTTCTGAATCCCCTTATTACTCACTATTGGTATCATCAAATAGGGTCAAGACTTTCCCGTAAAGCCAAGTAAAAACACTCTTCCCAAACTGTTATTTCTCCGAACGGTAAATAAATAGAGAAATAGAAGTAAACAAACCTGGCTACATAGCATTAATAATATGGTCAGAAAGTGATCCCTCTACAGAGGTTCCAATTTATTCACATATACATGCACACAAATGTTGCGTAACATGAATTTATCAGGCCTACTTTTTTTTTTTTTTTAAACTTGCTGTATTGTCTGTCAAAGAGAATACTGTAAAGACCCTCGGTAACTTGCAGGTTTGATTTTGGATAAACAACTCTTCTTCAAGGGGAAGAATTGTCACTTTTAATTAGTTAAAAGCGTTCTGGTTCCAAGGCCCTTTTTTTGTATGCAGGATCAATAGAAAAATCCTTCCACTGTAACCCTCTTATATAAATGTTTCCTTCCCTGAGGCCGCATTCAATTTAGAACTGGAACACTGAAGAGTCAATAAAGACTTGACAGGGACAGGCAGACATGAATAATTTTTCAGCCTGTTATTATCTTACTTTCGCGGGTCTTTGAGAAAACCTCAGCAAAAACTTTAAAATCAAACTCGACCGTTATATCCACCTAGCATTGAGAAGCTGAAGCAAATTCCCAGCAGATTCCAAACCTTTAGTGGCTGAGCCCCTTTAAAAAACAAACAAAAAAACCCCACAAAATGTGAATACAGTTACCTTTAAAAAAAAACAAAGATTGAACTGGACTTGTCTCCACTTCCTTTGACAGCCTAAATATCTATGCTAATACTGACATGATGCATTTGTTCAAAAAAATCTTCAAATTACAGAAGAAACCTCAATAGGAAGAACACTTGGAAGAGTAAAAAGATAGAGGAGTTTTCTTCCGATTTGCTGTTCCTTGAGACAACACAATCATACCATGTCTTAGTACAGGTTCATTACATGGCACAAAACAAAACACTTATATAATTCTTAATATTTACTGACTAAAATTAAAGCATTATGTACATAATGGAATAACAAAGTGAGTAAAATGAAACAACGTGCCACATACTCAGGTTTGGTTGCATTCACCTTAAAGTTGACATAAATCTCTTCTGCTATTTAATCATACACTATAAGAAGTGACCACAGGAAACAAAACAAAATTATTTTTCAGTAGAAGAAATACAGTTAATAATTCTGCTCTCTTCTTGAGAATTCTGTAGGAAACTTGAGATTATTGGTCCAATACATTACGAGCTTATTCTATAAAAACCACCACCCAAAGCTGTGATCTCTCTCTTAGGATGCTCTTTGAACACCTTTGTGTGTCATAAGGAAAAAATATACAATAATTTTTTTTTGATAACTGCTTTCCATCTGGAAATTAAGATCTGCTCCACAATATTGTCTTACACTGCTGCAAAAACAACAGCTGTTGAAAAGCTCAAACTTAAACAGTAACGCAAATAGAATTAAGGCTGAAGAATAAAAGTCATCTGCCAATAAGCACTGGAGTGGAGGAAAAAAAAAACATACACTTAATGGAAAACAGAGTGCTTAAGGCACTCAAAATTGTCAGTACAATTTCCAGCTTTGTCACAGACTTGTCATTTGATCTTGCTTATTTGCCTTCAGTGCACTCCTAGTCTCCATTTGGAAAGTAGAAATTCAAGATCCCTTCTTTCTTTCTTCTGTCCCTCTGTGCACTGCTGATTCAGACTATGAGATATATAAGATAAATACATACATACACCAATACACACAATATATATACACTTAGCACATTGTATAGCTGCACAAAGGGACTGCTACGGTGTGCTTTTTAATGATGCCAGAGCTGTAAGCATCAGTTAGCTGTGGTCTAGACTGCAGGACAGTTACTATAAGACTTCAGCAAACAAACACAAATTCTAAAATGAATAGGATTTCAGCAAAGGCCAAGCCTCTCTATTCTCAGTGAGGGCTGTTCCTCACTTTTCCAGGGCCTAATTTTAGGTATACAAGAAATCCTAAGGAGAGTCAAAGGGAACTTGGTTCCAGAGAGCTATTCCATGCTGGGCTTAAGCAAAATTTAGAGACTGAGAGTCATAGTAAGGCAAAATTTAGGTGACTCAAATCTGAGCTTTATTGCCATGTATATGTACATTGAGGACACTATGGGGTCTGCTCTTCTTCAGACAACGGCAACAACAACAAAAAAAAAAACCAATCTCTTTCTCACTACTAAAGACTAGCAGGGTAACTATTTTCTCATGCACATTTTACCTCACTTCATGAATGTGTATTTTTTATTGCATACTATTGTATGAAATATAGACTTATTAAACACATTGCTTACTCCAAGTTTTTTATATTATATCAAGGTCTGCCCAACAGAGTTTCCAGTGAATATCGCAATAATAATCCCAACTCTCTTAGACTACCAGATTTTCTCTCTTTTAGAATTAAAAACACAATCAACTAGCTACCCTAATGAAGATTGCTGTAGCTGCAAAATCAATGAAAGGACATGATCTGTAAAATATATTTTTACTTCCATTAAATGCTTACAAGGTATGGAATGTTGCTGTTCATGAAATGATTATCTTCAATTTCACACTTTTGAGAAATTTGACATTTCAAAACAAAATATTGCGAAAAGCCCATACCACAAAGATATGTTCCACTTTGGGCACACTTTCAATTTAGAATATGTTTTATAAATAATTAAATGGAAAATTGTAACCCGAAGTGTCTTAGAGACATTCAAAATAACCTAAGCATAAAAACTGAGAGTCTAATCCCGACTTAATGACAACTTTCAGCTGAAAAGCCATGCTATACATTGGCAATATATCTGCCAAATCCCTCAAAACTCAAAATATAGAAAAAGGTATGTATAATCACCAAATATACAGAATGGTGTTGTATAATTAACAAATATACAAAATGGCGTGGTCAGATTGGTATCCAAAGATCATAAAGCTAGAAAGATTATCGTGCTGGAAAGGATAATCAGAAAGAAATAGAAAATGCTCACCAGTGTTGCAAGCTCACAAGCAAACTCCACGAGAAACAATCTCCAGAAAGAGATCCTTCCTCAGCAGCAGTCAGCCCTTAAATGGGGTCTAGGAGGGGTGGAGCCAGGCTCCACCCCTTCTGGTCACACAGGTGAATTGGCTTCACCTGTGCTCCTGCAGCTGACTCAGTGCTTGCCTCAGGTGGTCAATCAGAGGTTCAGGCCGTGATTCAACAGTTCCCATACGAGGTAAAAAATTAAAGACATTATTGCTGTTAGCTGTAAGAAACTACAGAATTTTTAAGAAAAAAAATAGAAAAGACTATGCTTCTGCTCTGTCTTCTCACCACTCTACCAGAATCCCAGAATCAGTACTTCCTACTCCTCACTCCTTTCTGACTTTTAACCTGCTGACAGTGCAATCTCATCCTTTCTTCTTTTTGTGAAGAAGTACTCACAGTCTCATTCCATTTCCTTTATGGTGATCTTTAAAGTATCTTTCCCAACTTCTGTCTTCAGATTCCTAAAGTCTTGTCCTTACTCTTCAGTTGGCCTTCTAAGTCTTATTTTAACCATGTCTCTATATTCTCTCTTCACAACACTTCTAAAACATGTTTGTTTGTTCTTCTATTTACCCATGAAATCAAAAATCTCATTCTTAAGAATTACCACAATGTCCTTTTTGGCTTTGGCAAATCCCCTGTTTGTACAAAGCCAGAACACTGTTACAACAATTGACTTTTAAATCTCATCAGCACTGACTGAAGAATTAATTCCTGTGCGCTCTCTCTCTCTCTCTATATGTATATAAAACACCTTTATCTGCATCAAATACTCCATCCAGTTTTGGAGTGATCATCAAAAACTGTATCTCAGTCATCATTACAAGGTCTGCTCTCACTCCTGCTATCACAGTTTTTTTTGTTTGTTTGTTTTTTACAATCTCAGTACAGGCAGATTTAAGTTGTCATATGCAAAGCTTCTAGGCCAGAGATGAGACACATTGCATCCCATGCTGATCTCTCATTACTAGTTCCTATTCCCCTTGTTTTTATGATGCTTTTAAAAAATGAGTACTTAAGCTGCTCCTGTTTTGTGATTCTTGCCTGCTGAAGATCAGGACTGATTTATCCAACTGTATTATACTATCCAGCATCTTAATCCTTTGACCACAAGTTACACAGGGAAATGCCTTGTTCTGTGTCCGATTTAGTATTTTTGTGCCTAGCTTTGAAATGGGCCTACCCTAATTACATCCTGGTCTAGGATCAAAGCTTTTTCATGCTATGGTAATTCAAATCCCATATTTTGTTGACATTTCTAATAAAATTCCAGTCTCAAAAGGGAAGTAGTCTGGATTATGTGCACTGTTTATATTCTATTCAAAGACTGGTGAAAAATTCCTTATGAAGCTGAAGTGAATGAAACTGTAGCTTCTGGAATCATCTTCAGAGATCTTAGTTTGCAAAACTAGAGGTCAGATACGTTTGGCCTACAAATCATAAGTTACAAGTCCAGCCACTTATCCACTTAAATACTCCTCCTGCCTTGAGATGGTCAGCGTACACTGCCCATAGGCTGGCTGAAAATGCTGCATGCCCTGCTGCTCCATTGTCAAGTTGATACTCCCTCTGGAAGGTAATGCCTGTGTGGATTTTCAAGACTCATATATAACTTCATTTGTTAAGGGTTCCTACCTACACAATTACAGTGAAATTCCATGCATTATAAAATACTGATGTTCGAGGTATTGTATAGTTTTATGCTATATTCTAGCAACAAGACAAAGGGAAATGGTTTTAAATTGGAAGAGGGTAGATTTAGACAAGATATTAGGAGGAAATTCTTTATTGTGAGGGTGGTGAGGCACTGGAACAGGTTGCCCGGTGAGCTTGTAAATGCTCCCTACCAAGAAAGCGTTCAAGGCCAGGCTGGATGGGGCTCTGAGCAACCTGGTCTGGAGGGAGGTGTCCCTGCCTATAGCAGGAGGTTGGAACTAGGTGATCTTAAATGTCCCTTCCAACCCAAAACATTCTGTGATTCTCTTATTTGTAACATCTGAGCTCACTCAAACAGCAACTAAATGCCTTGCAAATTCATCTCTTGACTGCAAAAAGTGTTTACAGGAAGATTTTGTGAAAGCTCCATTTAGCTCCTTCTGGAATTTGAACTACTTTTCCATTTTTCTTTTTCTTCTCATCCTGCACAACAAATAACTTATTAACATCTTGTTGACAGTCATCTCCAAAAGGCTACTGTTTTCTTGTGTTCACTGACACATTTTGCTCTAGGAACATAAATAGACTCAAAGAAATCCTCAGTCACAACAGAAGATTTACTTTAAAGTGGGATTCCTGTAGACATCATGAGTTTCTGAATAGACAGGCACAAGGAACAGTTACAGAATTTTCCAATACGCATTCAGAAATGAAACCATACAATTGGAACAAAATAATCACAAGCTATTTACTTTGTATAAAACTGTTTGGGAGGAAAAGATTCACTGGCATTGATACACAAGCACTAAAGCACTTCATCTGAGAAATAATTTTTTTTAAGCAAACAGTTGCAACACTCCAACTGAGTTAATTAAAATCACAAACTAGCCTTACTTACTGGTAGCACAATTGCTGTTTTTCCTGTTGAAGAAAAAACTGAAATACAAACATCTGTACAGCAATTAAAAGGTTCCTTGGGAAATGGCAAATGTCTTAACTTATGTAAAATAAATTCCTAAGGATGAGTATCAACCACCTCAAGCATCAACGGTCCAATTAATATCTTGACTGCAGTACAGTCAGGAAGAACTACACTTCTGTAAGAAAAGGCAGGAGTACGCACCTAGACCAAAGTTTCAGCAGCTGGCACCTAAAGAAACAATCAAGAATTGCAAGCGTGTTGAAAAGCAGGAAAACTGTGTATGTTTAACTACCACCTACCCACCAGCAATTGAAAATCCACAAAAAAAAAAAAAAAAAAAAAAACTTATGTTACTTAGAAAAACTGAGATAAGCTACCATACAAAATTGAAATTTCTTTTTTTTCCTTTGAACTCTGAATTTTGTTGCCCAAACAAGCTGAACAGAAAGGAATACAGAAAGCAAAACAGGAGGCAAAGCTAACACGTAGAGTCAAAACATGCCTTTGTCAGTTTTAGAAATAGCTGTAGCCAAAGCTTTAGAGGTGCTGGCATGTGACTGAGAAATCTGCCTAATACCCGGATCATAGAATGTGCTAGACTTAGGGTCAAGAACGGTTGCACTTTCTGGTCAAAATGATGGGGTCCTCTCATTTCTTGGCTGATTTCAACAGTTTTGTTAGTGAATGATAATCTAGAGTACACAGGAACACTCCGGCATACTTCCGCTGTTCGGCAGCTCTCGTGGTCTTTGTTCCTCTCCTCCCTGTTAGGCACTTTAAATACTGCAGTTATTTTTAATTATTAAAGGTCTTACATGTGTTGTAGGATTCTCTCAGCAACACTGCAAACTGAAGAGTGGAGAGTACATTCTTTTGGACCAAGTACTGCTAAAGATCAAACGTAGCAATAAGCTTCTGCACTCACTAACTCCAGTCTTAAAGAGGTTCCTCAGATCACCAAGACAAACAGGTGTAAAGGAAGGAAAAAAGTAAGGATTTAGGCTTTATATAATTTTAAATTTGTAGCAGGGCAGTGAAAGAAATAAAGTCTATACACGACATCCTAAATATCACTGCAGGCTGAACTCCTGGGAGGAGCAGTGTGTAGGACAGAAAGGAATCAAACTGGAAATGAAATTGCGGCCACAGCACACATATTTACAGAGCAGAGCCTATCTGTTATAAGAGTTACTCGCTACTTTGGATTAGATTCTCTTCACTACAATTTCACTTATTTTAATCATTTGACATATAAATTTCAGTATTGTACCAGCTTCAAAATTTAATGTAATGTAAGAAAAGGCTTTTTTTTTTTCCCCAAAAATTGTCAGGGTAAATCCTACTAGAATAAAAAGAAACCTAATGACTGTTCATTAGCCCACATGCTTTGGATGAGAAACCTAGCACATCTGATTCGATTCAAACCTATTCAAATCCTTAGAAGTCTGAAAACTACACGTGCTCTGAGAGAACCAGAGAGTTTTTGCAAAAACCACTCCTAAGATGCCACTTTCACAAAGCACGCCTCAAAGCAAAGTCAGTAGAACTTCCCATTAGCTACTTACCCAGGCAGCAGTTCTGGAAACCCACCAATTTTGTTCTCTGACTATTAACTTTATCTGGATCCAGACTGCACAGAAAAGGAAGATGCAGAATTCGTATGCAGAGGAGACATGAGCTAGAAAAGGCTTTTGTTAGAAAGAGGAGTACATTGGCTCAGGCTTTTCAGAAAGGGTGAAGAGGTATGGTGATGAGCCAAGATGATACTCGGTAGTTGGGAAGATGTGAAGAAGCAGCAAAGACTTAACTACAGAGCCTCTAATATCTTTGTTCTGCCATAAATTATTTGCAAGTTGAAAATCCCATGATCAGCAGAGGAGCTATTTTGGATGAAGAACAAGTTACATTATGAAAGAGATGAAGGGGAAGGAAGACAAAATGGAATTCAAGAGAAAAAAAAATTCAAGTAGCAAGATGAAAAGAAAGAAAAATCTGAATAAAGAGTAAATTGGGATATAATTTACCAGAGGGTCTGGCAATGAGTGGGAGAATCTGAAAAATAACACTGCAAAAAGAAAGCAATGGTTACTAAGCTAGGAGATTAAGATGAAGATTCCCAGTGACTAACATATGTAGGGACTGGAGTGAGAAACCCGAAGGTGGAACTTTTGGTTGGATGGTTGAGGATGATGAAAAGATTGAATTAAAAGAAGGCATGAAAAACGTATGCTGAGATCTCCAAGTTTTGCTCTTCCATTGTTGACAAATAGTTATGGAATAAGCACTACATCTCACATATCCATTCACATAAATAAATAAACTTGCTGAAAACCTATGCTGGTATCCAAATTGTCACATGACAGCCTATTTTTTTTCTCTAAAAAGAACAGATTCCACACACTACATCTAAATACGTGGAAAAGCTAAGCTTAATCGGTCAAGCACTGGGAAAACACTATAGTAATTCCAGAATTGAGAATGTTAGTACCTTAATTTCTCCTCATACAGCATATGCATTATAACAGCATTACATCATTACAAGCAGTCTTTGCCATTTGGAAATTTTTCCCACTTTATATTACAATGTTAGTAGTGTTATGTTTAAGTACAGGCAATGCTAGAACAAGACTATCATTCCTATGAAGTTTAGAAAATGTATAATCAAACAATGAAATTGATGGTGGAAAATGAGAAAAATCAAAGCAGTATTGCTATTAAAGTGTTAAGAAAATCAGACTCCTTTATACTCAGAAAATGCTTGAAGCCCCAAGAGAAGAAAAGAGGAGAACACATCTGTTCCTACTGACCTCAAAGAGGTTAAGGACCAGACTCTACCCCTGTGCAGGCACAACTTCCATTACTTTCAGCTGAAACAACTTGTACCTTAAGGTAGAACTGGGTCTTGTTCATAGCCAAGCCATCACATTAGAAGCACAAGCGGCACAAATAATCACCAGTGCATTTTGCAAGTACCTAACAATGTTGTACAAACTGAAACACTTAGGGTCTCTGCCTTGAAAATTTGACTATCCTAGTTTAAGAAGGTATGAAGCCAGCATGAAGAGAATACTGAAAAACAGTGGCAGAGGCAGTCTGCAATCAAAGTTTGGTTATTCTGTTTAGAGCCAGACTGTTTTACTTTAAACTGCCTTTTGCTGAAGGTTAGAAACTAATCTGTGCTGCAGCATTACTTGTTTTCTTTTTAATTTGTAAGATTTTGATTGAGTTAAAGTAATTCAAGCGGAATTTACATAAACAATTATTCCCTCTCAAATGGTTTGAAAAAATATTGTAGATATATATATCACTATTTGATACATACTTTGTTGGTGATTACTTCCTCTACATTGATAAGGTTTCTTTTATTTCATTTGTACTTACTTGCCAAGGCCACTGTTGAAAATACTAATAAAACACAAGAGCACTCTTTTTGAAATGTTACCCCCAGCTTTTCTCTAAAATTTCATCTTGCCTTAACAGACAACTTTTTGCCACCCCTCACAATCCTAGTCTCTTATGAGTACACTTTATCTACCTTACCTCACTCCTTATATTCTGCGGTTTGTCAAAATGGCTTCCATAGTCAAAACACCCCCAAATTTCAGTGTTCAACACTGCCAACAACTGGCTAGGCTAATATCAAACTCCTTAGATGTTTTTTCTTCTCATATCTTAAATATCTGAAATTCTCCAGGAGTGAGGCACCACAACTGATTTTTATAAGTGTCTTGTGACTTTATATCCTACTTCTTTAATACGTTTAGACAGAGATTTACTCCTCTGACTCAAACACACTCTTCTGATTTTATTTTCATAGTGAAAACAGTAACATTTATTTTTATACATTCATCCCTTTTGCTCCATCCACCCTTTGTTTCAGCTGCAGTTATCAAGAAAGCAAAATGCTCCATTTGAGGAGCAAAGCCTAGTCACCTCATCCTCAGTGAAAAAGAGCTCAACTTCCTTATTTCAGGATTTCTTTCCTTCTTTTTCTTAAACAACCAATTAACATTCTGCTATTTATTTCAGAAATAATTTTAACAATCTAATTCAATTTGAATGCTGGCAAATCTCACATTGCCCCTGCTATTCCTAACCTTTAAGCCACAAATTTCTCTTCACTTGTTGGTTGAAAACCTACCACTAACATCTTGTTTGAAGTCATTCTCTTTGCAGTTGTCCAGAGTTATTCCTTATCGCTGTTCTCCCCACATAAAAATAAATAAATAAATAAATCCAATCTCTGTCCACATTGAGCTTTTCAACTAATTTCACAAACTAGTTTCTTCTTTACTTTCCTGCCGACTATCCTTTTAAAGTTGAAATGCTTAGTTTCTGATTTATGGATTTGTATTTTCACTTATTTTGAGTCCATGATCAGTAAATCTAATATTATAATAATATTAGTACATCTAGTATTATACTCTCTTAGCACAAGCTCTCTGAATATCGCTAATAGATGGACACCAATATACTTTTTCAATATACTCAAATTCTGTAGGTGTTTGCCCTATATGCTTCCCCTTTTCTTGTAACAATGTGG
Source organism: Pavo muticus (assembly GCA_016647715.1). Lineage (NCBI taxonomy): Eukaryota > Metazoa > Chordata > Aves > Galliformes > Phasianidae > Pavo > Pavo muticus. The sequence continues at coordinate 1,859,362 of JACDJE010000127.1, read as the reverse complement.
AAAAGTGTTAATTAATATGTCCTTGGGCCAAGAGCACTGAAACTTGACTCTGTGATGCAGTGACACCACTGAGAAATAGTGATCCTAGAACACCAATCGTTTAGGGAATTAGTTGCTGAATCCAGCAGCCCAGCAGAAGCAACGCTGCCACACCTCCACATTCTGAGGTCCAGCCAGCAGCAAGTATGAGCATGTACTCCAAAATGGCAAAAACAAACGCTTTGTATGTATACACAGCTAAATATAAATACACACGTGGCCAGTCTCAACAGAGACACAAACACTCATGCAAAGAGAGATGGCACAAACAGTGTAATCCTGCCCTGCTCTCTGGCTCCAAACACCCCACAACAAACCTCATACAATCCTCAAATGCTCTTCCTATGATGCATCCTGTATCACACCCTACACCCCCAGACAGTAAACCCACCAGCCTGTGGGGCGACCCAGAGAGCCTATGGCTTGCCTGTGGGGCTGGGCATTCCCCCTGGGACAGCCCTGCCTGCCAACATGCCCCTGGGCTCCTCTGCGTGCCTGATGAGCTTAATCACATCACCCAACAAACTGTAAACAGAGATTAAGCATCGGTGTTGATATGCAGCCAGCTCAGCACGCTCAGATCTGCCACGGCAATCAATGTAATAGTAAGGCAGGGAGTAAACAGGAGCAGCTCCAAATTAGTGCAACTGTGCAACTGCACAGGCACGGGGAATCAAATTAAAGATAATGGCACAGTTTGAAACCTTTCCATAACCGTGATAAAAATAGACACAAGGAATTTCCAAAGGGGAACTCAGGCTCTTAGTTCTTCGGTTTCATCTGAGAGACAGAGATGAACGTCTTTACCTTAGCGGGGCTCTTCTCCCCTTCCCTGCTTTCCTTTGCCACTACAGAGGACCTTCCCAGCAGTCCCAGGCCGCTGAAGCAACTTCTTCAGGAACTCTGCTCCCGCTTCAGACTTCGCCACCACGAAACCTGCGGCGCTCCCTATTCGTCCCAACCTCCCGTTCCCACCCGCTCCACAGAACAAAGTGCCCTGGGGACACCTGTGCTCACAGCGTCGCGTTCCTGGGAGCTGTTCCATCACAATTTCTCCACAAAGGCTTTGCTTACGGAACACGAAGAGCTCTAGGACCAGGGTGACTTGGCCACGTGCCCGACCCGGGCTGCCCGCTGTTATTAGTGCAGCAACACAGCTGCACTCATCCTGTACACGGGAGCGGGCTGTCACAGGAATTCGGCCTTCCTCACCAACGGGTCGGTCACCCAGCACACGCACAGAGCTCTATAAATAACAAAAAAAGCCTCGCTGCCCACTGGCGGCTATTAAAAATATCAGGATACCCCAGCTACGGAACCCGCGCGTCCCGGTGACCTTGATGCACTGCATTTCTTCCCCCCACAGGCAGAGAGCGGGAGCCCCCGACACAGAACCTCTCCGTCCCATACAGCCGCATTTGGGGGCACAGCCGCGCGGCGCCTGCGCGCCCCGAGGCGGCGGGAGGAGTGGGGGGGGCCGGGCGCCCACACACAGGCACGAATTACAGCGGGATTTCGTTCCGAACAGACACGCGAGCGCACAGCACCGCTCTCCCCGCGGGAGGCCGCCCCTCGGCTCCGGGACCCCGCGCTTCGCTGGTACGGCGCGGCCAAGCCGCGGGGAGGAGCGCGGGGGCCCCGCTCGGAGCGGGAGCGTCCCGCAGCGCTCTGAGGGACTCCCGCGAGGGGCGGGCAGAAGCGGGGCGGAGCGGCCCATCGCGCGCCAGGCCCGGGGTGGGACCCCCGACCACAGCCCGTCGCCGGCGTGGGGGGACGTGCCGCCCTCCCGCGTGCCGCCGGGCATCGCGGCGCTCGCAGCGCTGCGGGAGCGCCGGCCCTCGGGTGGGAGGGAGCGGGAGGGACCCGCGGGGCACGGGCGGCAGAACCGGGGGGGCGGCCTCCCCCTCTGCGGCGGGAGTGGAGTGCGGCGGCCCGGGGAGGGGGCGGGGAGGATGACTTCATGCCGCCGGAGCGCCGTGAATTTAGGAGCAGCAGCTGCCGGCGCGATGTGGGGGTGAAGCGTTCGTGGGAGCTGCCGCTGGTTGAGGGAGGCTCAGCGTTGGGCACGGTGCCGACGGGCCCGCGGCTCCGGGAGGGGAAGAAGGGCGGGAGGGAGGAAGATGCGCTGAGCCGGCCGCTGGGAAGGTGAGAGGGGACTTCTGGGGCCGGCGCGGGGGTGAGCGCTGCACGGCGGAGCGGCCGCGGTTCGGCACTGCGAGCTGCTCGGCTCCTCTGAGCGCTCGCGTATGGGGAAAGCCGCGGCCCGCGCACAGCGCCGGAGCTGCCGTTCCCATCTTCCCGCTCCTGCAGCAGCAGGGCCGCCCGACGAAGCGCTACAGCGCTGCGTTTTATCTTTTGCCGCCAGGATGTGGCTCATTGCCAGGTTCGTGCCCGCCGCTTGCTCTGTCCTTCTGCGAAGTGTTCTGCCAGCGGAAGGCGGTGTTCCGGCCGCGGTGCAGCGCGAAGGGCCGTGGGGCTGCGACAGGTGCAGGGCCGCGCTGCGGGTTCGGCGATGCTCTGCAGGTGGAGGGGAGACATCTTGGGGGCAGGAGGTTTGCGAGGCCTGCAGAGCCCATCGTGTTATTGACCTGCCTGGTTTTGGAAGTTGCTTTGCAGGAAACTGGAAGGAGTGGGGAGCTGGAGACCCAGTCCTTATAGAAAAATGGATTATGTAGGCTCTTCGGGGGCCTCTATGCTCTCTCCATTTTTCAGTTTCCATCTGCTAGTGCGTGGTTTGAAAACAAAGTACCAGTGACATGTAAATGCCTTTGTTTAGTAAATAGAAGAACCAACGGGTTGCTTTGCCATGGTGAGGCCTCACCTCGAGTGCTGTGTTCAGTTTTGGGCACCTCAATACAGAAAGGACACTGAGGTGCTGGAGCAGGTCCGAAGAAGGGCAGCAGGGCTTGTGAAGGGCTTGGAGAATATGCCCTATGAGGAGAGACTGAAGAAACGGGGCTGTTTAGTCTGTGGAAGAGGAGGCCGAGAGACCTTATTGCTCTCTTCCAATACCTGAAAGGTGCTTCCAGTGAGAGCGGGGCTGGTCTCTTCTCACTGGTGACAGGTGACAGGATGAGGGGAAATGGCCTCAAGTTGTGCCAGGGTAAGTTTAGGTTGGATATCAGGGAAAACTTCTTTAAAGAAAGGGCTGTTAAGCACTGGAATAGGCTTCCCAGGGAGGTGGTTGAGTCACCATCCCTGGATGTGTTTAAAAACTGTTTGGATGTGGTGCTCAGGGCAGTGATTTAGTGGTGGGTTGTTGGAGTGAGGGTAGTATGGTTAGGTTGTGGTTGGACTTGATGATCTTTAAGGTCTTTCCCAGCCTGAACGATTCTATGATTCTAAGTGAAACAAATGAGAGCACTTGCAACAGTGTAGGTTGGTCATTGGCCTTGCACCTTCCTTTTGGAATGTACACAGCAGTATGTTACATGAGCTCTCCTTCAGAGCAGAGCAGGAGGGGAACAGCACTTGCTTGGCCTGAATCTGTTTGGCGTTTTTTGTTGGTTTTTTTTTTTTTTTCTTTCTTCTGCTCTGGAAAAGGTTTCTCCAGAGATGGCGTGTCAGTATAGGAGGCTGGGGATGGCATGCGTAGGTGGATCATTAGAATGAGCTCTGTCTGCTTGGAGCAGTGGTTAATGGCTGGCTCTGCATGCTTCAGTTTGGAAGTGAAAATAGTGATTGTGCCTGTAGTGAAGGAAGGATAAGGTTTTTATTTTTCCTACTGAAAAGTGGAAACGGGATGCTAGAACCTGAATGTTATTTTATTGAGCATCTGTTTACTTACATTTGTTGTAAAGGATCCCGTTATCCTGTGTGTTAACTGAGCAGCTCGTGTAATTGCAAGTTGTGGTTCCTCAGTTGTGGCTGAAGGCCCTGGGCATGGTGCTGGTGATAAAAAATAATACATACGGAGGTAACAGGCAGTTGCTTGATCTGTTGCTATTATTTTTGGGAAGATGTTTAAATACATCTGTTTGCCTCAGTACTGTTGCTGGGTAGGCAGAAGGCTGATGATTGCAGACAGGAAATGCATATATAAGACAATTGAGGCTTCACAAGGCAGAAACAAAGAATGACTGGTGAACTGCAGTGTCAGAAATTAGTTCAACAGATGGATTTTTCATCTGTAGACCAGTCATTAAGTATGGCCCATGCAAGTTATTCTAGTCATTAACTATGGCCCTGTATAAACCCTATTTAAGAACTCTGTGGCACATCCAATGTATACCTTTTAAACCAGGGAAACTAATGTCCCATTCCATCACACCTGTGTCTGTCACCTACCAAACATTTACTTTTTTTCTTGTAAAACAGTTGGGAGCCTGAGTTATCACACATCTGCTGTTGTTTTTGTTTTGGTTTGTTTGGTTATTTTTGGTTTTGTTTTCTGGCCAGAAAAAGAGTATGTTTGTGTGTCTCAGCAATTGCACTGTTGCAGTCATTGGTTGATTTCTCCTGTGATTGCCTCTGGCTGGAGAAAGAAAGCATATATATGAGTTCAGATACACGTCACGTTAGTCCACCCATTCTATACTGAGTCCATTCCTTTCTTGAATAAAGCATCAAGTAATGGCTTCCCATTCTGTTGCTGTAAATGTAGAGTGGTATGAGTTCTTGCTAATGTTGACAAAATATTAGCGGAGTAAGTTTAGCTGTCTGTGCTTCCTGGCAAATGTAAATAATGATTCAAAAGAATGTTGACGCTTTCTAAAATAATGTGGAGGCAGGGAAGAAGGAGTGGTTGATCAAGAGTCGTTACCACAGAACATCTGGTTGGTTTGACACTGAAAACTGGAATTGCTTCTGTTTTTATCTTGCGTCCACCAAAGACAGATGGTGTAATCATGTCAAATGGAAGGGTGCATGTGTCCATAGACGGGGGAAAAAGTTTGTATATAATAATCAGTGTTAATTTAGTTGAACGCTGTCACTGATGTAAATCCATTTCTCTTTCTGAACTCCTCTTCCACCTTCTGTTACAATAACTTCCATCCCTCTGCCAAGCAAAGAAAACAATCTGTGTTGCAGTTAATCTGGGGCAGGAGCCCTGCTGCCTGGCAGAACAGTCCAGTTGGCCAGCTGGTTGATGCTGGACAGACTGCGTAGCAGCTGAGACTTAGTTGCCTTTTCCTCTGAGGGTCTGCTAGTTTAAATTTCTTCATCTAGATTAGTTCTGTGAATTTGTAGGAGCTTAATTATCTTTCAGATTTCTAAGCCATGGCCGGCCTTTGAGCCAGCAGGTTCACTTAACCAAGTTTATGAGAAGGGGTCAGACAGATAGGTTTGCATGAAGCTTTTTTCCTTAGGAGAACAATCTGGAAAACCCAGTAACCCTGAATGCACTTGAAAGAACAGCAGTTTGATTTCCTTGTGATCCTTTGCAAGGCTGAAATGAAACAGTTAATAAACATGTCTTAATGGGAGAAGGTCTGAAGATGATGTTTCTAAACGCTGTTTGAACCAACCCAAATAATAGCCTTCCTTCCGGAGTAATGTTGTTACTTGGCTTGGAGTTGGTGTATTTTCCCCAAACTAAGAATTCCTTACAGTCTAGGATAAAAAGAGACTGCAATAGAACGTGAGTAGACAGGATCTTATTTACACTCGCATGCACGCACTTGACATAAGCAAACAGTATTTTAGTAGTAGTTTACTGTCTCCATAACAAAAAAGTTTAAATGCTTTCAAATGATGCCCTTTATGTAACTAACACTTCTAGGTGAGGAAAAACTTTCACTTGAGAACTAAATGCCAGCCATCAACTTATATTTCCTCTCTTACTACCCAAGTGAACCTTCTGTTGGACTCTTTAATTGTGGTCAGTACAAGATCTCTATGTGAGTAGTCAGTCCAATGCAGAAGTAACAATTGTTAGAAGTAAGTTTTATTCATCCCTAATCTGAAGGCTGCTCCAAAAGTGATGTCTTCTGTTTTACTATGTTGGCCCATGACATCAGAGGCGGCTGTCAGTAGAGGCTGAACCTTTCCTCCAGTATCCCATTACGCTTTGTTGCTGTACGACAGATGGCAGCAGAGGGGCAGTCTGACACAATGGCGTCTGACATGGAAGTGAGTGTGAAACAAAGGTGTGTAATTTAAGTCCCCCGTGTAGAAAAAATTGCAACCACTGACATTCGTTAACACTTGCTGAATGTTTATGGAGACCAAACAGGGGGTGTGAGCACAGTGAGGTGGTGGGTGGTGCCTTTCAGCAGTGGTGCCAGCAACATGAAAGGCAAACCATGTTCCGGATGGCCATGCAGATTTTTGGAAGCGTGGCATGCAGGCTCTTGTGCACCGCTGGCAAAAATGCACAGCTAATGGTGATGGCTGTGCTGAAAAACAGTGTTTTGTAGCTGAGAATTTGTTCTATCCAAGTAGTGTTATTGTGCTCTTTTTATCTGTTGTGGTTTCCATGGAAATAAATAGGAGGTATTACTTTCATAGTAACCTATCCATATCAACGGTGGAAAAAAGCCAGGCTTTAAGTACCTTTGTATATACACCTAATGTAATAATACAATGGCACTTCACAACCCAGATCCCAAGGACACAGATTTAATATCTGAAGTATAGAGGTATAAGAACAGAGTTCATGGATGCTTTTGGGGAAAGCAGTATGATTTAAGTTTCTCTCTTGAAGAGAGACAACACAAGCATGAATTTGTTTGTATTAATTTCATGATGCATTGAGAGACTAGTGTCAAGAAAGTCTTCTGGTTTATACTGTTACAGAATGACTATTAAAATAACGTCATAGTGGAAAAGACCTTGTAGTGTAAGAACTGTATGATTCCATAGAATACCCATGTGTTTACATACAAATGTTTCAGTGTGGAAAGTAACAAAGTGGAATCTCATATAGGAGGGTCGGTGCAAATGTCCCAGGCAAATGCAAGATCAAACAGTTAGATTTTTTTCATCTCTTAATTCTTACTGTATATCCAATAAGACATGATAGTGTTCTTTGTGCTCCCTGGCATACTGACAGTACGCTGCGTTTCTAATTTAACTGCATTTCTGTGGTAATAAAATGATTCCGGGGTATTTCTATCTTTCTTCTTTGAGCGAATCAAGTTTAAAGGGCTTTTTTTTTCCTTCCGGAGGAAGAATTCCCATGCCCTCCCAGGTGTGGTTCTCTCTAGTAGGTTTTTGTTCTCTAATCATTATTAAAATGAACATTAAAATTGGCTATTTTAACTGTTCTTTGGCTTTTCAGGTTTCATGGGTAGTTTCACCTGTTCTGTTTCAGAAGTATTTCAGTGCAGCTAGTTGGTCTTTGAACAGCTGTTCATTGTTTTCTGCACTAGTGCCCCAGTGATTCATCAAAAGTGATAGACAAATAGGTCTAACCCCAACATATAGTCTCAGTTTTTCTTACTTTGACTGCTTTTCTGTCACATCTTTGTTCCAGAACCTATCCCAGAAGACTAAAAAATACATTGAAGTTCTCCTGGCAGCTGTTAGTTAGCCTGTAAAATGTGCTGCAGCTTTAATGAGATCATATATATCTTAATATATCTATATAATTATATATATATATTTGCTAACTATTCTCTCGTTTGCCTTCTACCTCCTACAGAATTTCCATTTACACATATGGTGAGCACATAACTGTGGTGAAACGATCTCACCACCTGTTGTTTTAAAATAGCACAGATGCTTATTAATGGTCCTTCCATGATACTGTTTATAGTACATGTTAAACCTCACTTAAAATACTGTGGATCATATTGGTAAAGGATATTATTACTTCAGTAGCAGCCTTAAATTGGTTCCTGTTCAGCATCTTTATTCAATCTGTTGATTGTTCATAGGTAGGAAAGAGGCCATCTTCGTAGAAGAGTCAAAGCTGTGATCTTCAGTGAGAAATGTGTCATTGAGTCATGTTTAAGGTGTTGTGTGAAAATGGCTGTTGCTATTTGGATACCTGATCAACCCAAAGAACTACAAAATGTATGATTACACCACTTCTCAACGCTCTGTCTTGACCTCAGTTGCTTTGAACTCCTTTGTGCCAAGACTCAAGAGCAGAGCTATTGCACTTTATGGCAAGGGAAAGCGAACAACCCGAGAAGTTATGCCTTGATCAAGAGAATCTCCTGATGTATTTATTTGTTATTCATTTATTTTTTCATAGAAAAGCCAGTTCCAAACTGACTAAACTAAATTTATTTAAGTACATATTCCATCAATTCTATGTTTTCTTTCTCCAATCTAAAGAGTGACTTGGATTCTCAGCTTTGCTTTCAAAGAGTTTCCAGAGTTCTGCCTAATATGTAATTCTCCTATAACTCTAGACTTGTGAGATTTTTTTGTTGTTTTTCTGTTTGTTTGTTGTTTTGGTGTCTATTTGTTGTTTGCTTTGGTACAACCTGATCGAACTAGAAATTAGGAATGCATTCCATGCATTTTTACTTTAAAATCATCTATCCGTGAGAGGGCAAACAAAAATTCTTGATGTTAAAGTAGCAGTTCATTGTCATTCACACTTCACTGGGATGTAAACTTAAAAAGGTGATCAGAGTAAACAGACTGTGCTGCTCTTAAGCTTTTTGAAGTTGCTTAAGGCACAGTATGTTCTTGGTGTTTGTATGTTTCTTGTGAATTCCAAGAAAGCACTGCTACGCACTGAAAAAAACATGTAGCAGAAAAAGGAATGAAGGATGAGTTTTATATACGTTGAGCAAAAGCTCACAGGATCTCTTGAGGTCCAAAGAAGGTCAACAGGGCAACAAGGCTTGTGAGAATATGCCCTACGAGGAGAGACTGAAGGAACTGGGGCTTTTTAGTCTGGGGCAGAGGAGGCTGAGGGGAGACCTTACTGCTCTCTTCCAGTACCTGAAAGGTGCTTCCAGTGAGAGGCGGGGTTGGTCTCTTCTCACTGGTGACAGATGATAGGACGAGGGGAAATGGCCTCAAGTTGTGCCAGGGTAAGTTTAGGTTGGATATCAGGAAACACTTCTTTACAGAAAGGGTTGTTAAGCACTGGAATAGGCTTCCCGGGGAGGTAGATGAGTCACCGTCCTTGGATGTGTTTAAAAACTGTTTGGATGTGGTGCTCAGGGCCATGATTTAGTGGTGGGTTGTTAGAGTAAGGATAGTATGGTTTGGTTGTGGTTGGACTTGATGATCTTTAAGGTCTTTTACAACCTGAGCAATTTTATGATTTTATTCCTGCTCTGAGCAAATAAAGTTATTGTTTACCCTGCAATGTTGACTATCAGATGTCTGCTCAGACTGTCTAGAATGAACATAACTTTTCTGAAGGAGATTTTTGTAGCATATCAGTACAAAGCTAACCTGTAATAGCAGAATCTGCTATTGGAATAAGGCCGCTGGCAAGCTTTCAGTAAAGGATAGATGGAGAAGTAACTCATGTAATACATAATGGAGAAGTAATAAGTAATCATCTTTTGATGGAGTCTTCAAGCACTTGATAGCATTGATGAAGGGTTTTGTGAGCTCTAGTAATATGTGCACTACAATTTAATTTTAGGGGACATAATGTCCTCACTGAATGTAAATCTGAGTAACTGAACACGTTCTCAGCCTCCACAGTGTACTTTGGCATCTATATGACTTGGTGAATGTGGAGTTTAAGGAAGTAAGTCTCCATTTTGCCTTAAGTTTGTTGCCTGATTGTTTAATTAGGGACCCTTTTAATCGTCCCGATGTGAGAAATGTTAAACAGTTGTTCCTTTTCCCTGTCTTACTCGGTGATTTCATTAGATCTGTTGCATTGCCTTTTTCTTCAAGAACTGTTTCTCCTTGGTCTGTGTACTCTTTCTGCATCTGTAGACTGTTCCATATCTGATTCTCCATCACTTTTTTAAAAATATACTTTCCTTCCTACAAATGTATTTCTGTAAGAGCTTGGGAACTCTGCCTAGTGGCATGGTAATTTCTATTTCACTTCCATTCCTTTCCTAGACTGGTTTTTTTCCCCCCACAGATATTAATTCTGTGTTTTGTTTGGGCTGGTCTCTGGCACCACTGTGAAGTTCATTGTAGGATCAGTACAGTAGGATGTTTGCCATGAGACTGTGCCAGTCTCCCATGGATGGGTGCCGTTAGCAGGAGGTTAGTAGAAGTTGTTAGCTGGTTATCAGAATGTTCATCTTGCAAATGTGGGAAAATATAAAATGTGTGTGCCTTAAAATGTAAGAAAAAAAAAAAAAACACATAGTGTATAGCCTGACAAAGCAAGAGAGATTATAAATGCCTTCTTTGTTTCGTATTTCTTACACTTTGAAATAGTGAGATAATGGCAGATTATGGAGCTGGGCTAACATGTGAGTACAGATGTGATCATCCAGAAATGAATGAATAGGATCCACTGATGTGTATAAGAGTTGGAGCATGTGGGGAAAAAAGAATCATACTCTGGAAGTCAGACATAATGTGAAAAGCTTCGTGAATAAAAAAATAAAACAGCCCAAAAATAGACTTCTATGTTTTAATTAACTGTTATTTATAAAGTCTCATGGTGTTAAAATGTGATAAAAGATGTGAATGGAGCATGTGTGAACATAGAAGCTGTGTGACTTGAGGAACAGACATGGCTTATCAATATTGATTGCAGCATGCCTTAAAGCCTGTGGACACCAGAGCTTTTTGTCAGTGAGATGAGCACATTTCATCATGTATTTGCTTATATACAGGCTGCTAATATTTACATTCATTTCTTAGACCAACATCAAAACCTTTTCCAAGCAGAATATTGATCCTGAGTAGGGAGTGCCCTGAATTATCTGAACAGCTGGAGGACTTCTTGAATAATTCTTTCGTGTGTAGATTTCTTGGTGAGAAGTGCAAGTGTTGATCTGTTGAATGGCAGCTACAATATTATAAGGCAGTAAAGATGTACGTAATGCCAGTGTCATTCACTCTGAGTGACAGCATGCAAAAAGAACATTGCCAACCCTGCATGTCCTTTTGGAGTTAAATTGTTGCAGCTATAGCAAGCGTGATGCTTTAAGGCCTGTGCGGGGCAATGGCAGCGTTCTGTTGAGTTTCACAGAAGCACAAACACTGATAAATGGTGAAAAAGAGATGCACAGCCTCCACAGAAAGTATCACACCAACCCTCAGCACACACACACAGCAAGGGTATTTATAGAACACAAACATGATAGCCACACATCCAGAGGAGCACAGATACTGTGTGTAAGGAATTACAAGCATGTGACATCACTTCCTCACTAATACTTCTATATTCGTTATATATAGATACAGCAATAAGCTTTTAATATACAGGCAGCTAATAATGGGAAATGATTTCATTAGTGCATAAGGAAGGGGCTGCATGAAGATATTGCGTTATGCACTAATTGTCATTCTAGAAGTGGATACTTTTCAATTTTACATTCTTCGCGTTTACATCATTACCATACAAACCAAAGAGCAAGAATAATTTATTTCACTTTCCCTCGGATTTTGGAGAATTGTATTATTTGTGCTGCACTTCTGATCATGGAAGACTTCTGAACACCTCACAGCCTTTCCATTTTCATTGACAAGTACGGAATGAAAAGTGTGGTTCAAACACTGTTTTCCCACAGACGTACCGTGAGTAGAACTGCAGAGCATGGAATTATTTAGCTAATCTCTAGAAAAAGGCACTGATGTCTGATGGCTGCTGCAGCACATTGGGCTATACTGTTTCCTTCTAAGCAGAAAATTCTCTTTCCTGTCACTTCTATGCTTTGTGTAAGCAATTTTTGAAGGGTGTTTGTCCATTACAGGCTGCAGCTCTGCTTCTTAAGTACTTGTTTTAATGGGGCAACTCACTATGCCAGTGTATTTTGTGTAGGTTTGCTAGATTCTTCAAGTCCACTCTTCATTGTAATTTCTGTTATTCCACCATCCTTTCTCTTCCTTGGTCTGTGTCACGGGGTTACCTGGACCAGTCTATGCCTGTGACAGGGACAGTGGGCCCAAGGGCCCCCTTCCCAGCCCCCCCCCCCCCAAAGAGGAAGGGGAAGGGAAAAGGAAAGGAAAGAAAACTAACAGACCTCTAGGGAGGTAAACTTATTTTACTAACTATAATATAATATAATACAATCTAATTGAGATGGATAAATCAAACAAAGTGGAGAGAGAGAGTTATTGGAGCACTTGCCTCTTCATTGGGAATCCAAGAAGCAGCACCACCCCCAGCCCTTCCCTCTGTGACGTGTAGGGACAGGTAGCCGGATTAGAGTGTTAACACTTTAACTCCCAATGCACTACATGATGTTATGTTGTGGAATACTGAAAAACCAAAATCACAAAACCGTGACAGTCTGGCTAAATCAGACACTGATACTCCTTTCCCAAATCTCCCAAACATATTCTTTAGTGAATTTGTCAATAAGGAAGGTTTTTGAGTTTGTAGTTGGAATCACTTGGTAGCACATTATTTTGCAAACACTTACTTTTAACTACTATCAGAAACTTCTTTTTTTAAAACTAGCAGGTTGTGTACTTTTAAATGTAAATAAAATTTGCATAGGCAAGCTACAAGGCAGAATTCTAAGGTGAAGAACTTGTTTTAAGCACTGCTCTGGGATCAATATCCAAATGACCACTTGTCTTCCTGTGGGATGTTGCATTAATTTCCCACTAGAGTGAGAAGGGTGCCACAACTCTGACCAGTTTTCCCCTGCTAGCCAGGCTGTGTGATCTGAGTCACTCACTGAGCACCGTGCATTCTTTGAGCCTTGGGCAGCGCTTGAGTACCTCATTGTGTCTAGGCATCCTTAGGGACAGATATGAGGTTTAGTTGTTCAGTTTTTGTTTGTATGGAATGGGGGTCAACCCTGTAATCTTCATTTTAAGCAGTGTCTGTGAACACTGAACGCCAGAACAGTTTCATATTATGCTGTTGAACTGTTCCCAGGGATTTCAGTACATCTTTAGCTTTTGTCAGCTCTTTCTCCAAAAAAGAGCCATAGCCAAACATAGACCACTTTCTGTGGCTTTCCTCCTATCTCAAGGTCTCCACGTACAACTTAAGTACATCCTGGCTTTTGTAGCTGCTTGCTTGGTTTCCTGTGGGAAAAGCTGTACACCGCTATACCTAACAGTAACTAGTTACTCATAAAGGATTCTTCATCATCTGAAAATCTTTACATCTCTGAATACAAGACAAATAAGACTGGCATAAGCTCTGAAATATCCAGCTGAGTGTTTGCACTTGAATCATCTGCAGCACAACTACTTGGACTATGCACAAGTAGATGTCTTTTGGGTTTTTTTTTCCGTGGAAACTGGGATGGTGTAGATGGAATGGGAGTGCCTAGCTGTCATCCAAAGATTTAATCATGACAAATCTGCAAAGTACTTCTGGAGTGTGCAACTGTAACGTAACTAGAATCTTGTTTACTGTTCTGTAGCGTGTTCTGCTACGTTTTTGTACAAGCAGACTTTTTTTAGGAGTTTCTTGTCATCTCAAAATGACAAAAGTCACACTATCACTACTACTGCACTGAGCAATCACAGAATGACAGAATGGCCTGGGTTGGAAGGGACCTCAAGGATCATGAATCTCCCACCCCCCTGCTACAGGCAGGGCTGCCAACCTCCCCATTTAATACTAGACCAGGCTGCCCAGGCCCCCATCCAATCTGGCCTTATTTTTCTTTGCTGGAGCAGCTGCAGCAGGATCCCTAGCTTTCTGATAAAAATACCTGTTTTGGCAATGTTCCTATTTCCATAATTGCTTGGAAGAGGTTGTGCTTTCTCATCTATCCTGAGGTGAAGGAAGAGTTACTTACACATGTGAGACTTATCTCAAACATCCAAACATTCTGCCAGGTGCTGTGAGGGAGGGAGCTAAAATGGCTTTGCCAACTTGTCATTCATAGTCTTGGCTACTTGAAGTGCCTTTCTGATGCGATGCTTTGTATTATCAGCTGAAATAATTTTGACTTTGACCCCAGACTACTTAAGCCTTCCATGCCTGATTTTTGCTCTTTCTATGAACTTGTGAAATACATTTACTCCTGCGGCATCCAATGGAAGGGACATCTGTGGCCAATTTGCTAGTCTGTTCCTTTTTGCTTTGTGTATACAAGCTACCAAACAGAGTAGAATTCATTTTTTCTACATTGTTGAGTACAGCTTTCTCAAAAAAAACATCAGTGACACCAAAATTTAAATGGAACTGCCCATCATTCCTTCTTTCATGCTCCTCTACTCTTCCTTCAAGTGTTTTGGAAGAGTGAAAAAAATTACAAGAGTCAAATGAAAGCTTATGTCTTTATTCAAAATGGATAAATATAATAACTTCAAATTACCAAGATCTGTCAGTCTGATGTTACTCCCAAGCAAGGTAGTATAAAAAGTGATACTCCTTTTACTTAAAGCTTTGAAAGACAGTAATATAATTAATGCCAATTGCTGCTGATTAAGCGAGGAAAAATGAACCCAACAAAAGGGGTTGTAACGTGCTGGCTTTATGTATTTTTGGAGGTTGCAAGTTTGTTTGGCTTCAGGTAGTAAACTTAGTGGTGTATTCCAGAGAGATCTGAAGTTAATACCACTTTGTGTCTACCAACCCAAACACCTCTAGTAAGTTATCTGCCAGGTTTGCTGCTTAGTTCTTAATGCCAGGCAACATGGTGGCCGACAGTTGCAGCAGAGCATGTGGTGTGTGACATTCACAGCATGTTTTACCCACTGGAACGTTTTTGTACCTGTCATAGAGGTGTGATGGATGTCTTCCAACAAGTACGTGGTGGTGTTTCGGACACCACTGACCCAGACTGAGCAGCTGCTTTTGACTTCACTGTAAAAGGATTTCTAAAAATGGATTACTTACAAGAGTTTTTATCTGCTCGTTAAATACCAAAGCAATCTATGAGTTGAATATGTACTCAGTAATAAATGGTGTTCCCTTTTTTACTCAGTCCCTGCAACGTTCTGCAATATTGGTGAGTGTTCCCTTAACTTTTTCTCCTCCATGACCGCACCCCCAGCAAAAAAGAAAAGCAAAGGGAACATTTTTCTGCATTCAAAGAAATGTGAATTATTTCTTCAAAAGTAGTCAGGATGTTGTTTAAATACAGCCAATTTATCAACAGTACTCCAAATATCCTTTTATAGGGCTCAGTATGTTTGCTTGTTAGATGAGTTCCAAGACAGCACAAACAGAACAACGTATTCTCTTCAGCTATCATCTTAAAGGTTTCTATGACATTGTGGAGAATTTTTTTGTTGGTTTTTTTTTTCTATGTAATACAGACCACATTTTTTCCAAGTGTTTGTCTATGTGGCAAAGTTAATAAAAGATCTGAGCAGTCTCCTGGCAGTAATTTTACAGGAGCCCTTGGTTTAATAAAAAGCTAGGAAAGGGCTTTTACGTTGGTGTCCTGACAAAGCTTCTGAAAAATGCATTTTAAATTTATTTCTTTTTCCTGTGATGCTTGTGATATTTTTTCCAGCTCCTGGTCTCAAAACAACAGGGGAAAAAAAGTTTAAATTTAGCCTCTGTGAACTTGTTTACAGCCATCTGGCTTTATCTTCATTGTAGTTTCACGTATTAAATCCACCAGACTTATCACTTCCTTGGTAGAAATCTATGAAACTGTTAAAACACTGAAACTGGGCATTTCTTTCTTTCCATATGACTCATCACTTTGCTTGCCTCATTCGAATGTTTTACACTTCATTAATCCCTTGTGGTTACGTTGTGCGTCTTGGTTCTTTCTCCTCTATCTCTGTTGGACAATAGAACTTTGTTTCATTTGTCTTTTTGCATTTTGAACTTTCGTACAGGCTGTTCTCCCCTGTAGCTCCTCTTTCCATCTACAACAGGGTGATATTCTTCCAGACATCAGCGTGTTGCCTAAAGATCAAGAGGGCAGTTTAGCATTGCGTTACCTTCCCTACTTCTCTTACAGTAGATAAAATGAAAACTGCTGTGAAAACAGGAGACTGCCAGCTGTGCCAGATGCATGCTACCTAGTAGCATGAAGAAAACCTCTTGTATAAATTGCACTCAGAGGATGCTGGCTGGGTCTTTCAAATTAATTATTGAAAATGGCATGAGAAACACAAGATGAAGAAACAAGGAAAAAACGTCAGCAATTAAAATGAGTAAACTCTCACAAAGAGTCTCTGAGAAGCAGCTTTTAAAAACACACAACACCAACAAACAAATTTATAAACTATTTGTTTTTCACTGCTGTGGCCAGAACTCAGTATGAGAGGTGCCTTTGTGGACTCCTTTGTCTTTGGCCTCTGGCTGTTCCAGCTCAGTCTGTTCTTGTATTCCTTCACTTTCTTCTTATTTTTTTTTTTTCCATAAGGGACAGAGACGAAGGTCAGTGCTGTGCTTTGGACCCACATGTCTGAGTGATTTGCTTCGTACTATTCCAAGTCTTTCTTAGTTTATAATGTCAGTATACTAGTGAGGAAACTCCACTGCAAAAATGCATTTTTTTCAGATGGTAGCAGATGAAATTTTTAATGCTTTTTTTTTTATTTTACTGGTTCAAAAATTGATTTTAAAACAAGATTGTGTTTCAGTGCCTTCTCACTTTGTGCAGTGGTTAAGAATGTTACTTGTGTGCCATTTCAGAATGGAGATCATAGTTCTGCCTCCAGTACTACACTACCCAGGTTGTAGATAGGATGCAAGACTATGCATAGGTGATAGTAGCAAAATACATAGCAGTGGTTCCTCTTCCAGTTATCGTCAAGCTCAGGGCCAAAGTGTGTGTGTGTTCTTGCAAATTTAGGAGTTAAAAACGGAAATCTTCATCTTCTCTTGAGAAATTAAGTATTTTTGACTGTGTGGGTAGAATCTGGTGAGGATTCCACCAGTGAAAATTCCCCAGTAAAGATAATTAAAGCTGGTATCTTGAGAACGCTTTGCATTAATTTTGTATCAGATTATACTGTAATTTCTGCAACCTTAATTAATCAGACGTTAATGGTTACTCAGTCTGTAGCAACGTTTTGGGCTTAAAAATATCAAGGGGCATATTCCTAATTGAATACTGGGACCAGTGTCTTCTGCTCTCCTTTTCCAAAAGAGGAATAGACTGATGTAAGTGCAGGGGGAAAAGAAAGAGGTAAATGTCAGCTTGTCCTTCAGGACAAGAAATGGCAGCAGAATGAAGACAGTGAAGTAATTAACAGGTCTTTCTGCAGAAGATGAGGTGGCCTTTACTGTGCCTAATTACGCAGACTGTAATTTAATAGATGCTGCCTCAGTCTCCCAGTTGGATCTTTCAGTGACTGGTTCCTGCAGGCAGTCTGAGTGCTTACAGTCTAGGCCTCTGAGCAGAGATCGAGGTAATCGTTGCCTGAGACCACTGGCTGAGAGAACAGATTGCCTTGTGAGAAGTCAGAGCTCTCCTCCTTTGTGGTCTAGTGTTATAGATTAATCCTTTGTAGATTAGTGGCTTTGGCCTGTAATGTTAACAGTTTATATTGTAACAGGATAGAAAGGAGTATCAGCTTCATTCTAAACCTCAGCTGTTATCCTCCAGCAAATAGAGCTATAATCTGGTTTTATAAACCTGTTTAGAGGTGACCAAAAATAAAATATTTGATTACTTAAGTATGCATCAGGATCAAGCAACTCTAGAGCAGGCCAAACTAATTTCAGGGAATAATTGTAAGAAGACTCAGTTATGTGTGTAAATGGGGGCTTTATTTCATCTATGACATGATGTTGATAACAGTGACAACTTTTTGAGCTCACTCATTGTGGATTAAGCGATGTGTATGCAGACCGGTACCCTTTGCTTTTACAGTTCTTTTGTTGAGATTGGGCTCTTGATCCAAGAAAACATTTTCGAACTGTATGTAGCTCTATGATAAGAGTAGGTGAACAATGATACAAGTTGTCCATACTCACTGTGGGACCTGGCTGTACATGTATGTCCCTGGCTGACTTGCAAAGTGAAATTGACACTAAGACAGTGAGAAGCAAACTAACTAACCTTTCCCAAATTTATGCATTATTGAGTTTGTAATTATTTAACGTATCTTATTCTGATGCAGAAAAACACAAATAGATGTGTGACAACAAGCACTGCAAGCTAAACTTGCTCTTCTGTCAAACCCACCCACATAGAATATATTCAAGAAAAGCTCCATCACATGCTGAAATCTGAAGACTGAAGCAATCTCGAGATCTAAATTTGAGTACACTTAATAACTGTTTATAATTCAGCATTCAAACTGTGCTGGTGTAGGGCAAGAAACAACAGAAATCAAGCAAGAACTGTAGAACATGATGGCATTTTATAATTGTGAATGTTGCCAACATTCTTCTAGACCTCATAGTTTCCTTTCCTCAGGGGTATTCACTTCCAGCAATTCCTGAAAGCTTTCTGCACAGGCCTGTTAGGGATAGCTAGTGAAAAATTCTAGAAGAATCAGAAAAGAAGATATATTTGCTGGTATTGCCCATAGCATCAGTATATGAAGAAGTTGCTTTACATGGAACACAGATTTCTAGTCTAATTGTCCTGTACTACTTAGCTTATACTTTGCTTTTACTTGTTTATAATTCTTCCTTTTGTGTAACAAAATTGGTATATGATTATGACTACTAGATTCTGTGCTGATTTATTTGATGTTAGCTAATCAGCACTGTTTTTGGGGCTCAGTCATGGCAAATAGGAATGGCCTTGCAATATCATGATTTTGTCTCTGCTTTAAGGAAAAGAATACTCTGAGTAGTTTTCTCAGTGAATTATACAAGCTGAGTAAAAGCTACTTATTCTTCTGCATGTATCTTAACAGCCTGTGATCTCTAAGAACATTCTTTAGTATCAGGCGCAATTCTGTTTGTAGACCTCCTCTGCCCTATTCTTGTTGGTTTAGAGTGCCCGAGATTAATAGGAAGAAATATAGAAGAAAGCCTAATATAAAGCCAAGCAGAGCAAGAATTGTCTCACAGTCGTAAGGATTAGCTCTGCAGTACTTGATTACTACTGCCACAGCATCTAAAAGATGAAATACTTTGCAGTTTCATAGAAAGTTTATGCAGTGTTATTAGAGCTCACGGGAGTATTTGATTACATGCTTAATAATCGGACTGAAACAGTTTGTGTTGGCAACGTGATCACCATCTATATTTGCTTCAAATCAGAGGTGGTAGTATGTTTTCTTTAGCTTGTAGGGGTTTTTCTTCGATACTCTTTTTGTTTCCGTGTGGGTTTTTTTATCTTTCAAGTTAGCAGTTAACTAGAAAGTCAATTGCAAGTGTCTCAGATAGGCTTTGTGAAGTATTTGTTTGGGATTAGGTAGTATTGAGAATATGAGAATTGTAGTTTGTTTGTTTTCCCTGGGACCACGGTGTGGTTTCTTGTGGTGGTGGTGGTTTTCTTGTTGTTTGTTTTCTGGGGTTCAGGGCTTTGTTTGCTTTTTTTTTTTTTAAATAAATTCCCTTCTTTATTGTAATATTCCTAAAGTGTGCATAGTGACTGTCGTATCCTGTGCTATTTTTTGTCCCAAGGATGGCATAGCTCTTCACTTTAATCTTGTGTTCTAATAATACCACATTCTGATCATCAGACTCAGATACTGAGCACCTTTACGCTTACTCTCTACAATCTAATTTTATTTCTTAAAGAAAGGAAATTCCATTGTATTTAATTTTTGGTAGGGAAAATTGGATTGCTTGCTTTCACTTTCTGTTGAACCCATCAGCACTGATAGCTCCTTAAACAGTATACTGAGGTTTACCAAGCAGGAGAATAATTCACCTGAAAATAGTTTTAACAGACCTCGGAAATCATTGCATTATTTAATGGGGAATTTTAAGTAAATAGCCAAATTCCCTTGGAGCTTGCAGATAAGTTTTCTAATATGGCCTGTGAATCAAATCACTAAAAGATTTGTTGTGCTTCCCAAAAAATGTATTGGCACAGGTAGATCACTGCTGTTGGGATACAGAGCAGTGTTCAAGTAATGATGTCATATAAACTAGCTCTCTGGAAAGGAGTGGACACATGCTGAGACATGTGGATTCAGCACCGTTCCATATAGAAGAGCAGAAGAAGCAGAGATTTCTATTTCACTCTAGCTTTACAGATTCTTGAATATTTTTCCTGTGTTTCAGGTGTTTGAACTCTTAACAAAATACATTTAATAATTAATAATGGAATTAAATATATCAATTTTTCTTTATGTATATATATTCAAGGAGTGATATTTGAATAATCCCTGTAGGGTGCTGAGCAATAAGAAAAGCAAAATATAAAAGGGGAAAAATACTGTCTGATTCTGGAAGTCAGACTTAGATATGCACGACAATGCATTAACAAGCAAATTGCTTGGGAGGAGGAGGGATAGTATGGAAATAAATATTTTAAACAGAAAGACACTGAGGCTGAGCAGGCTATATCCAAAAATTGTCATATGAAGGCAAGACTGTGCTGAAAATCTTTTCCTAAAATGAAGATGTCTTTCCATTTTCAGTTGGCCGCTGATTTCATCTCGATCTATGATGAAGGCATAACCATGGATTATTATGTTACACAAATGTCTGTGCTGTTTGTGTGGACACATTGGTGCTGTTTCTGTCAGTTCATGAAGAGGCCATAGGTAGGAGGCCTAAGGTTGAGGCAATGGAAATATTTTTTCAAAGTAAGGGTAGAAAAAAAATCGGTTAAAATTTACTTACCTGAAGGTTGCCTATGAAGCACACATTCACTGAAGTTTTTAATTCAATACAGTGGGCATCAATTGCCTCATAGCAGAGAGAATGTCTGCTAAAGGAGAAATGTCTTTCTCTTTTAATGTTTTTAACAGTATAGGTGAATTTCTGACTCAACTGAAATTATACAGTTTTTATCAATACCAACACATCTTAAAATGGTTTTAAACTGAGACAGAGGAGATTTAGGTTAGATACTAGGAAGAAGTTTTTCACACAGAGGGTGGTGACACACTGGAATAGGTTGCCCAAGGAGGTTGTGGATGCCCCATCCCTGGAGGCATTCAAGGCCAGGCTGGATGTGGCTCTGGGCAGCCTGGTCTAGTGGCTGGCGACCCTGCACATAGCAGGGGGGTTGAAACTAGGTGGTCACTGTGGTCCTTTTCAACCCAGGCCATTCTATGATTGAAATTAACACAAATTTCATGGGTGCTGTCCTACATTTTAACATTACAATAAATTGAATTTTCAAAAGGGATAAAAGGTTTGGGCTTGCCATTTTATTTCACTGCTTACCCTAAGATATTTTTGTAAATGCTGGTTCTTACTCATTTCTGAAGCTTGAAATCCTTTGTAATATCTCATTTTGGCCACATGAAATGGAAAATGAGCCTCTGCATACTGGTCATTAACCTGAACTTGGCACACTACTTGCGTATGGTCAACTCTATTTTTGTTTGTTGTTTTCTGTTGTTATTTTGTTAGATTTTTTTTAACTTACTGCACTTGTGGAGTATTGCATTTTAAATGAGCTAACCAAAGCTTAGCCTACAAGCCATAATGTCACCCCATGCAGCATGCTTGCATCCTTGGCCCTTCTTGCTCTTCTGACAGAATCCAGCAGAATAATGTGGTGTGATTTTTTAAAAAAAGAACTCAATTTTGTTACTATAGCGAATGCTTTCTTGGAAGCTGCTTATGGGCTTGAAAAGCTGATATGTACTCCTCCTCCACCTTTCTTCTGGTACAGAAACCTAAAAATGTCAAGACTAATCTCATGTTTAAGTTTTTTAAAATAACAGAGAAAAGAGTCCTCATCCTTTCTCATGTAAAAAAAAAGGGCCTCAGTCTTAGGAAAACCACATTGCTTTTGTTGTTTATAGAAATCACGGCTACAAGGATCACGGTAGAACATGGAGAATATCCTGGTCTATGACGTTACAGACTGATGTGTAGACAGTAATGCCTTATCTATTGCTCATGCTATTAGCATAGTTGACGCATAGCCTTCGCTTGGAATGAGACTGTCATGTATCAGCTACACGGTATCACAGACATGTAACAAACGAGGTTATCGTGTGCCTGTGATTTCCTAGTCTGAACAAGAAAGAAAGTGACAGCAGGGCGGTCTCAGCAAGCTAGTGAAGTTTAAAAAATACACTGAAATGCCTATTAACTGCTTCTCATGGCGATTATATCTGCATAGTATCTTGTGATAAACATGAATTCCGTTGGTGAGTATGCTGGTGTCAGGGTATTGGCAGTGGGGTGGCTGCGTTGGTGTCCTCTGAGGAGAGGCTTGGAGCTGCCCTGTGTTGTACAGCCCTGGTGCCAGCTGGCTCCATCTGCTGAACCCACTGATCAAGCTATTGACAGCCACCCCTGGGAAAACTGGGCATCTCTGGTGCCTGGAGCACAACATCCCCTTCCTTCTTCTTTGACCTTAGCATTCTCTCTGCTGTTCCTCGCACTTTTTACTCACACTTCCTCTGCCTTCTTTTTTAAGAAGGGACAAAGTATATCACGCAGGCAATTACTGCTAATTAATAACAGTCTAGAGCAGTGAGAAAACTAAAAGCAAACTGAAAACACCTTCCCTCTGTTCACCATCTTTTACCTTCTCCCCCCAAGCAGACCGGGTCTGCAGTCAGTCCGTATCATTTTGTCTTTGCTGCTCCTGCACAGTCTCTTTCTGCTCCACATGGAGTCCCTCCCACAGATGCCATCCTTCCCAAACTGATCCCGTGTGGCCTTCACGCAGACTGCAGCTCTCCAAGCACTGCTCAAACATGGCTTCATACCGTGGGGCCCTCCTTCTGCAGTGACCTTGGTGCCTGCAGAGCTGTTTGTCTCACGTTTCTCACTCCTCTCTCCCAGCTGCTGTTGCAAAGCAGATTTCCCCTCTCTTAAATCTGCCCTCTCAGAGCACAGCCAGCATCCCTCATGGCTCAGCTCTGGCAGCAGTGGGTCTCTTTGGGAGCAGCTGGAGCTGGCTCTGATCTGACATGGAGCAGCTGCTCATGGAGACTATCCCTACAGATCCCTGCTACCAAAACCTTGCCATGAAAACTCTATACATACTTCAAAATATCATATTTGAAGTGCATCTTCCTTTTTTTCTTTCCTCATTACTGCATGGAAAAACAGTTGGACACTGAAGTCCCTCCTAACCATTGACTGTAGTGTCTGCCAGCCAGAAAGCTGGACATAGGCTGTTGATGTACAGATCAGGGAGAATAGACCAGCATGTGTACAGTTACCCTTTAACTCTTAACAGCAGGTAAAAAATCTCCCTATTATCATGTTTCCCTACAGTTGCTTTTCTTACTTTTGCTGTAGTGCTGGATATTAGCTGGGAGGGCTTGGTAGAATTGCCATCACTTGGGGATGACAGCAGTTCCTGCAGTTTGCCTGCAGCTCAGTCAACTCCTTTGAAGGGCTGTGATGACTCTTGACTGTGAAGGTGAGAGTGAGAGCTACAAGCATTGTTATAAGCAAAAAGGGAAACCTACCTTATGTGAACTTCTTAACAGTTAAAGTACAGGAAACAGTTCAGTTACAAAACTAATACTTGTCCATACTGATACAGAAAAGCCTTGATAATACAATCCAAACTTTGTTTAGGAAATTCTCCTTGTTTCTGCTACTTTCCTCTGGTGCTGTAGTACTTCCCATGTTCATCTAGCTCTAAAGATGGACACTAAGTTAGGATGAGAGAGACTTAGAGCTGGTTGTCAGCATCCCAAGGTCTTTGCAAGGAGGAATAATGGTTGTAAAAATTGTCTCTACTTGCCAGGAGAGATTCGATGTTGATTGTTTCTTCCTGCTCAGTTTTAAAGTCCACTTTTAGGTTTATTTTTATATGCTTCCTTATCACCCTTTTTCAACATTGGTTCTCAGTTTCTCTATTTATTTTATTCTCTTTATTTCTAAATCAGATCTTTTACAGTGCGAGGCAGCTCTTTTGTAGTGACTTTAAGAACTGTATGTGTGTTTCCCTGATGCTTTAGATGTGGAGCAACATCAACTCATACACATAGTTACCTTCTTTCTCTGAGGTTATTCTGGCACCTGAACTTTGATGAAAATATGATACCCAGAAACTCACACCTGTGGGTGATTCTTATTCTCAGGAGTTCTTTTCCCTTTGCCAGGATTTCAGAACCGGAAGACTTAGAAAATATTCTACCCACACATACATTCTTACTGTAAGGAGACAGCTGGTACTTCTCTCATCATCCACAGTACGCCAATAAGTAGATAAAAAGAGGGAGGGCCTTAGGTTTGGTGTGAAAGTACTCGTGTGGTCTGACAACATGAATTCCTTCCTTGGGAACTGTGCAGCACGAAGGTCTTTGATCTCTGCTCGTGCCTGTATATGGATGCCTTAGCTCGTATCCAGAAAACATGGATTGCACCTCATTACATGTTATTGTTTTTGTGCGTGTATGTAAGAATTGCATGTTCAGATTCTTCTTAGGCTTTTTTTTTTAACATTTCTTAGTATTCAGCAAATGCTCTGACAGTGCTGTGAGCTAGAATTGGAGCTTGGACTGCAGAAAATTTGTATTAGGTTGGCTGAATAACATTTCTTGGCATGAACATAAAGTGTGTATTGTATGACAATGCTTCTTTTGAAAGAAGAAGTCATCTCAAAGACTTAGGACCTCGTAAACATTATGAAATTGCTGCTATGTTCCCGTTTTCCCTTTAAAAGTGTGCGGGCAGAAGTACTTCTTAGGGGGCCTTAATTCAAGCCTTGTATCTGTTTTCTCTGGGTCTGGGAAACATCTTTTCTCTTTTTACCTCAGTGCTGGACTGATGCATTGCTCTCTATAGACATAACTGCTGCTGAGCCTGCTAAAATGGACAGGAAAAAAAAAGAGGATGACGTAAGATATTTCCTTTCATTAAAATCTCCTTTGTACTATTAGACCTTCCTTTGTTCCTCTGCCTGGCGCACAGTGAGACATTTGACCCTCTTGGGTTGACTGACTGATGCTTTAACAAGAGCCTTGTGTTTATGTTGCTCTACATATTGTTACAGAAATAAATTAACTGAAGCTTCCCAAATGAGCCAGCAATAAGAAAACAAAACACGTTGGTCTGCCCTTGCAGCAGCAGCACTAGAAGGTCGTAATGAGAAAATTGCAGTTTGAGGCTGGAAGGACTGAATGTCACAGGACAGCTTCTAAAGGGCAGCACATAGTTACCTCTAGTTCATGACATCCATCATGTGATTTTAAAGAAGCGGAGTCTTGCCCTAGGGAATTCTGAAATCGACGTATGTTATAATGAATGGCAACTTGGAATATTTGCATACGGGTTTCTTCTCTTGATTATATTAAATTTAAAGTTAAATTCAGATAAGTGGAGGTTTTTGGGGGGTTGGTTGGTTTGGGGGTTTTTTGGGTTTTTTCTTTTTTTGGTTGGTTGGTTGGTTGGTTGTCTTTTGCTTTTCTTTCTGGTTGCTTATTCTAAGTTAAGTAGAGGTTTGTGGTTTTGTTTTTTCCCTTAGTGGTAAAAACTTTCCCCTAGTGAAGAAATACATGACTCTTCTACACCTAGAGAATATCTAGCCTGGATATAGCAGTATTTGAGATGTTTATGCCTTCTTGTTTCAGTGCCGGAGGTACATGCAATAACCTTGTTTTTGGCATCTCAGTACCCAGACTTTCCAGGTGACCATGGTCTAAACTTGTGATGATAGTATCGGTGGTCCATTATAATGAAACAGTAAAGTATTCCTGCTGGAAACTAGTCTAAAAAAAGCGCGTTTGAGAGGATTATTTCAGGAAGCCTTAAGTAGGCTATGCTGTTGCATAGCAACAGAGTCAGGCAGTCCTTAGACTCTAAAGCAGTCAGAGTACACATGGGAACAGAATGCAAAAAGGATGAAAACCTTGAAAAAATGTAAGGCTGAGATGAAGACAAATGAAGTGAAATGATATGCAGTGCAGAATGTGAATTTATCATGTGAGAGATAATAAATTGAACTGCTGTTAAATCAAGAGCTGAAGTGCTGTCAGCTAAACTGTGCTTTTTCTTTTCTTTTTTTTTTTCTTTTTCTTTTCTTTTTTTTTTTTTTTTTTTTTTTTTTTTTTTGGTAGCTTCATGGTAGCCATTAAAAGAAAGACAGAAAATCTGGTGGCTGGAGAAACTGATTCAGATGTAAAGTAGATGTTATATGCCTGCAAAAGAAAACAAAATGCATGGAGGTGTTGGATTTTTTATTGATGAGCCAAAAGTTGACCAAATATATTACGAATGAAATATTGAGTAAGGTATTGTGGCACAAAGAGGCTGTTATTAAAAAGCTACTTGTCTCACGTTCACAGGTCTCCAAGCTGGCCCATGGCATGTATCCTAGCAAATACTGAGAAGTACAGTGTCATTGGGTGTATTCTTGGCAAACTCCAAGCCTGCATGTGAAATGTGAAATCTCAACAGAAGCACATTATAGTTTTGCAACTTTGCTTTTCACAAGAGATAATTATTTCTTATTAAAAGCAAACAAAGGAGCCAATATTTAAAATCTGATAACTTAGAGCTGTTTATCATTTCGGTATCCAAAAAGAAAGCTTCCCTTCCTGCCAGTGCTACTTTTGTCACTGCCCAAGAAGATACAGCAATAAGCTCTTCTGTTCTGGATGCTGCAACGAATATTTTGATGGTGAATCATGACTGTATGATTTTGAAAGGTAGTCACATGCAGGCAGTTAAGCTATTGCATCAGAACCTGCTGAAAAGATTAATGATATAACGTTGCATCTGTCTAGTAGGTTACAATTTCATAAAAAAATGGAGGAAAATGCCTTGGAAAGGGACAGTTGCCTTCTAAACACTAAGGAAGAATTTTAAAATAGCTGAACTCTGCAGCTTTTATATACCTTGACTATGCAATAGCTAGACTACACATTGTAGTGAAACATGGAAGAATCAGAGCAAATAGGTCTGGGAGAAACCTCATGAGAGAGCTGATGCATCCCCCTGTCCACAGAGGATCAATGTATAGCCTGTTGTAAATGCTGTCATTATAGTGGTATTTAGACATTTTCTTTTTGCTGGTCTGTGTACTTTCTTCTTTGAAATTCTTATGTTATCTGCAAGTTGATGTTGTAGATGTTGTATAAATCAAATTGTCAGAATGCAAAACATCACAAAATGCAAACTTTTGTTCACTTGGGAATGGGAGCAGTGTAACAGGATGGATGACTCGATTAAGTGAAGTCTCTTGCTCTGAGATTGGAAGGCAAAAGACCTTCCAAAATTATATTGAATGAGATTGTCCTGGAGGAAAACAGTAATTGTAGTGATAGGAGTATTGCCTGGAAATAAATTATAGGCCATAACTATTTTAGAACTTGGCCCAACAGTAAATAGTGGAAACTGTTATAGAGAAGGAAAATCAAAATACTCTTAGAAGGAGATGAGATTGGTCAAGCAGGACCTGCCTTTCGTGAACCCTTGCTGGCTGGGCCTGATTCCCTGGTTGTCCCACACAAGCTGTGTGATCACACTCAAGACAATCTGTTCTATAACCTTTCCTGGCACCGAGGTCACACTGACAGGACTGTAGTTCCCCGGATTCTCCTTACAATCCTTCTTGTAGATGGAAGTGGCCTCCCAGAGGAGGGCCACGAAGATGATCAGAGGGCTGGAGCACCTCTCCTATGAGGAAAATTTGAGGGAACTGAGATTGTTCAGCTTGGAGAAAAGAAGGCTCCAGGGAGACCTCATTGCAGCTTTCCAGTACTTGAAGGGAGCATATAAACAGGAAGGGGAACGGCTGTTTACGAGGGTGGATAGTGATAGGACAAGGGGGAATGGTTTTAAACTGAGACGGGATGTTTAAGTTAGATATTAGGAAGAAGTTTTTCACAAAGAGGGTGGTGACACACTGGAACAGGTTGCCCAAGGAGTTTGTGGACACCCCATCCCGGGAGGCATTCAAGGCCAGGCTGGATGTGGCTCTGGGCAGCCTGGTCTAGTGGTTGGCGACCCTGAACATAGCAGGGGGGTTGAAACTAGATGATCATTGTGGTCCTTTTCAACCCAGGCCATTTTATGATTCTATGATTCTACGATTCTATGAAGTCATATTAGCAAGTCTCCAGTCATCAGAAACCTCCCCATTTGATCAGGACTACTGATGGTGCAGAGCAGCTTGGCAATCATGTCCTACATTTCCCTCAGTACCCCCAGGTGGGTCCTGTTTGGCCCCATGGACTTCTGACAGTCCAGGTGGAGTAGCGGGTCTCTGTAACTGTTTCCATCTGTATCGTGGGGGATTTATTCTGCTCCCCACCCCAGAATTCCAGGTCAGGAGGCTGAGTACCCCAAGGGTAACTGGTCTGACTACTAAAGACAAATGTAGAGAAGGCATTGAGAACCTCAGCCTTTTTCTTACCCTTATTCTCGCTACATCCAGTAGAGAATGGGGATTCTCCTTGGCCTTCCTCTTACTGTCAATATATTTGTAAAAACATTTTTTTGTTGTCCTCTACCACTGTGGCCAGGTTGAGCTCATAATGGGCTTTAGCCTTTCTAATTTTCTCCCTGCATATGCTAGCAACTTTGCCCATCAGGACTGATTCCCAAGGGACCCTCCCTATCAGCGTCCTGTACAGCTCAAAGTCC
Organism: Pavo muticus; assembly: GCA_016647715.1. NCBI lineage: Eukaryota > Metazoa > Chordata > Aves > Galliformes > Phasianidae > Pavo > Pavo muticus. The sequence goes on along the minus strand of JACDJE010000127.1, from coordinate 1,830,795 downwards.
ACCCTCCAGAAGTCCAAGGTAGCAGTTTTGCTGACCTCCCTCCTAACTTCACTAATGACTGAGAACTGTACCATTTTGTGGTCGCTCTGCCTGAGACAGCTCTTGACCACCACATCTCTCATCTGTCCTCTGTTTGTGAACAGCAGGTCCAGCAGGGCAGGTCCCCTAGTAGGCTATCTTACCAGCTGTGTCAGGAAGTTATCTTTCACACACTCTGGGAACATCCTAGACTGCTTCCCCTGGAGTGTATTTTATTTCCAGCATATATCAGGGAAGTATTCCATGAGAACAAGAGCTGGTGATAACAAGACTTCTGCCAGCTGCTTGTAGGATGTCTTGTCCATGTCCTCATCCTGGTTTGGTGCTCTATAACAGGATCCCACCAGGATGTCAGTCTTGTTGGCCTTTCTCTGATCCTTACCCACAGCAACTTGGCCTTACTATTCCCAGCCCTGATGGAGACAGTTCTTACAAAGCACAACCACGTCCCATTTAACTGGAAAAGTACTCACCAGTGCTGCATGTTGTCTGTATGCCAGTTCTTGTTTCAAGATTAAGGTATGTTCTCTGATGAGAATTATGTTGCTAAATACCTTTAAAGCTCTATCTGTGTAGGTTGGCACTTGTTGACAGAAGTGTCTGAGAGAAATAAATTGTTTGCAGCATGAATCCTGAATAAGGAAGACAGGGATGCTTCATGATCAAAACCCACGACTTATTTTTTTTTCCTTTTTACTAAATATCCTGGTGCACCTGCTGTGTTTTTGTAGAAAGGAATATTGAACTAAAATTAAGTGGTAAATGAGAGACCAAATCCTTGTGGTCATAAGCATAGTCAATTTTGATTAAGCATAGACAGAGTATTTAAATCTTTGCCTTTTAGTTCTGTAGAAGGGAAACATATTAACTATTTTTTTTTTGAATGATTTCTTCATAAAAGTTATGAGCTTAAGAATATGTGACTTCATAATGCTTTTTTAATGCAGATTTAAAACAACTTTTCATTTTTTCTGGTTAAAAAAAGTCTGGGATGGTAATTTTGTTTATTCTGTTTCATGGTTTATCAGGTGAGTTACCCAGTAAATTTCAGTAAGCTATTATTGTCTTATTGCTCAACTGTGTCTGTGCAAAAACAGTACTGTTCCTTATCATGATAGATATAATCTCTTGTGGAAAAAGTATACTTTTACCAAGTTGCTGCTCTATTTCATCTGCTTCCAACATAGCAGTTGGAAATCTAAGATGGGAATCTAAGTCTACAGGTAGCTGTGGAATAGAGCTATCTCCTCCCCGTCCCGTCTCTAAGCTAAGTCTGGATTTGGAACCAAAATTTATCTTAAAAGCATAATTATACATCTCTAAAACAGACATGCTATTAAATGACAAGTTCTCTTGTTTGTTTTTTTTTTGTTCCTTTATGAAAGCTGAACATAGATAATTATCTTTAAATAATGTGCTGATTGTGATACAACATTTAGCAGCCAAAGCCTGGGAGAGTTTTACCGGAAAATCCTTTAATTCAACCTCATCATTAAGCATGTGTGAAGAAAGAAGGGAAGTAAACATTGAAGGATTGTGCCTCTTAGACATACACTGCTTCTTCACCAAGAAGATGGCAGCTCTCATGTGCTAGCAGGCAGCACGTCAAATCTTGTAGACAAGCCGTGTGTCAAGTGCTCGTTCTTACTCTCTGTCATCCATTTTAAAATAAAATATTGTTGCCAATTGATATTTTTTATTAAAGGGTTTTGGAGTTCTTTTAGGTAATCTCTTGAAAACATTAAATTCAACGACTCAGGGTACTTCTAGCCCACAAGCTGCAGAGATGCTGATCTTAATTTATGTTGGTATATCACATACTTCATGTGCTTTCACTTCCAAACTCTTGATAACAGTATCTTTGTGTAAAACTTCTTTCACCGAGTTGTGAAATCTCATCAAACTGGGATTTCATTTATGAAAGCCATCACTAAATTTTGGATTTTTACTATTATTTTTCAGTAGAACCCAAGTATATAGAAGAAGGAAAAGAGTATAAATTTGACAGTTACCTCAAGAAATTGGAGGTGGAAAATTTAACAGAAGTTGTATTGCATAGGCCAAGAAGTATTCAGGGAGCTTTCTAAAAACACCAATGCTGATTCTTTCATATATACTTTATAATGCTGTTCTTGTCATCTTTTTCTCCTTCTGAGTTGACTGAATACTAATTCTACTCCTCACAATGCTTACAGTACAACTTCAGTTTCATAGGATATAAAAGTAGACCTTTTGCAGGTGTAGCATTATGTGTTATCTGGAATACTCATTTTTAATAACAAAGATGTCTTATTACATGGGCTGAAATCCAAGACTGCAAAGTCTCCTGTGATCATGCTGTATCTGTTTACCTTCCTCCCTATCCTCATCCTCCGTAATTCTTTAAGAGCCTGAAAGTAATTATGAACACAACCTCCATAGAGAGTAAGGAGTTGGAAGGTAAAGGAAATGGAATTCTTTCATGCGTTTTGAGAAGTTTCATGAAACTAGGAAGCTGAGGAAAGTGGCTTAATGATAATCCCCAGTGCTGCAGTTGACATTCTAACCTTTTATCAAGTAAAATGGCTCTGTGCTGGGGGAGCCTTCAGGTGGCAACCCTGCACGTGGCAAGGGGGTTGGAACTAGATGGTCTTTGACTTCCCTTCCAACCCAAGCCATTCTATGATTCTGTGGTGAGATGGTATCTTACCACTTACCTTGGTATCCAATTCCGCAGCACCAGGTTTCATCTGTCCTTATTCCGACAGAACTGCTTTCTTCTTGTTCTTGTTTCTGCTTCCTCTATTTTGCTGGTTCAGTTGGCAGAAGCAGTGAGGTTTTCAGCCTTCTTTTTTCAGTTTCATAGCATGTGGGAAAATGCTGGTTTTGTAACTTGAAATAAGTAAATAGTAGAAAGAAGACTGAGACCACAACATTTTCTGCAAGAGTATCTGTTAATGAAATCAGAAAATTGGAATTATGGTTCACAGAATTGTTCGCAAACTCTATTCATTCCACAGAGAATGAAGAGAAGTGAATGGTAATACCTTAATGGCTGATTCAATGACTTTATGAGAGACTGATGGGCATTGTGGCAGTCACTGGAAGGGGAGCTCTCAGGTGATGTCAGTGGAGTTCCATATTTATACTGTAATGTCTCAGGATGCATAACAGAATGGTGTTTGACATTTAAAAGAAGATGCAGACAGGAAAACTTGGAAGTGTTAATAAATGTATGTTTGGTAACATTCTGTTTCTGTTCTGAATGTTGCTAGTAATGCCATATTGGGCCCATAGAAAATGAGCCTTTAAAATTCTCCACAAGTACATTTTTGTATGGCTTTATAGCTTGTTTCCTAGCTAAAATTAAGTTAGTGAGCCTGAGAATTCCCTTGGTGTTCTCTGTTTTATGAAGTGTCTCATGAAGATGATAATCTCACAGAAGTGTAATCTGTGGAGTGCAAACTTTGTACAGTCCAGGGATTTGTTCGTGGAGTAGAGCAGTCCTTGTTTTGCTGGCCTTATAGACAAATAGCTTGTTCCATCTCAGTCATGGACTTCTCTGCTTATTCTATTCCTGATTCACTGATTTGCAGCTTCCAAAGTAGTAAAAGAATATTCTTCTTTGGTGGTTTTGGTTGGTTGGCTTGGTTCTATTTTCTCTTCCCTCACACTAAGTGAAATCAACAGCTTGGCCAGAGTGATACCTATGATGACTTTGGACTGACACTACACTAGTGACAAAATCCAAGTTGTACATGTATTACTTAGATCTTGTACTTTTTCTGCAGGCACAAGCAAATAGTAACTCCAGATAGTTTCACTTCAGACATTTTGTATTCTGATCTTGCTGGATGATATTTGTCAGTGAACAGGTCCTCGCTGTTTCTTTTCGCTTTTGCATTTTATATGCTTCATTACCTCATTGTTGAAATATTTGGTACTGAAACGGCTGCACCTTGGGGAAAGAACAACTGGTAGATTTCTCATTTGCTTCAGTATTCTTGGGGTACTTCAAGAAGGGAGCACTGCGCAGGAAGAAATGTACATGTGCTCGTGAAGGCATTTAGTATTAGTATAGTAGTATTAGTTAATTGTGAGGCACAGCACCCATTTATGTGCGTCAGGCAGGCTTTCAGACAGTGCTGACCCCTTCCATTCCTTGGTTGTTCTTAGGAGTAAAATTACCATCCAGCATTTGGCATGAGACACCAAAGCTTGATAGCCCTGAACTTTTTCAAATACGTCAGCCTTGCAGTGATACTTGATACTGTTATATTTAGTCTTGATAAAATACGGTTTAGAACCCTCTTTTGGCTTCTCAGGCATCTTACATGTACCCCCTCATACAGCTGACTGAAGCTGTGGAGGTGAGGGCTGGGGTGAAGATGAATGGACAGAATTTGTGAAGATAATTCAGATCTAAGTGTAGGAATGAGTTGGCTGTTGTCTTACATACCTATTTAAATAAAGAGTTTATATGAAATAAAGTTTTTTTTCTTTTTGCTTAAAGAGATAAAAAGCTAAATCTTTTGCTGCTCTTAGTAGGGGCTTCCTCAGTGTCCAGCAACTGTATATAGTAGGAACTGGTTAAAAACATTTGCACTCTGTGTGCAAATGTGGAGATACAGCTTCTTCATTAATAACAGCTAAACTTACTTCTTCTGTCCACGTTCTCTCTGCAGTACGTAAAGCCCAAGAAGCGCAGCTTAGAATTGAAGGAAGCATATAGCTGTAGGGGTGGTGGTTCCCCAGTGCTGCTTTTCTTCAGAGTACTGCTCCACCAGAAAGCTTCCCTAATTGTCCTCCTACCTCCAGACATAAAATGTGAGAGAAGTTACATTTAAAGCGTGTTAATCTGGCTTTTTGCAGAAAGCCTTAGTACAAATGGAACTACAGTAAAAGTGGCATCAGCAAAAGAAAGTTTTAACCAATCAGGTTAAAGCTGCGGCAGACAGTCCAGCAAAGATGCAGATCTTTCTCTTACTGAGGTTGAAATGCAAGTTTCCCCTATTGGCAAACTTTACATTAAGGCATATCATCACATATTCCATAATGACATGAAAAATAACTTCTTTTCCATTGGGAAAGAATTTAGAGCTATATCTAGCTTGCAGAGCGTAGCTTTTTAAGCTGTGCTTTGTAGTTCAGCTCTTCTTGCACTCTATTAGCTTATCTCCACTCACTTCAGTGACTTTTTGGTAATGCATTCACTTTGGTGTAGCTACGGCACCAAAATAAGTTCTAGGAGGTCTATATACAAATCCAAAATTAACTATACTAGAGGAAAAGCAAATGCACAAAACATATCAGTGCCTGTGCACGAGCACATAGTGTTATCAGTTTGTACTTTCTTAATTCCTGTGCTCTGCTTTTTGTGCAGAAAAGAACTTTGTTCCGCCCCCTACCTTCCTCCTACTTCCCAGCTAATATTAAAAGCAGAGACATCTCTATAAAGAAATTATGTTGCTGAGGTCATTGCTTTTATAACGTACTCAGTAGCACTTTATGAAGTATGATAAATGAAGTTGTTTAAAATGCTGTTGAGTATAAATTGCATAAAATCCACACCGTTTTTGTTTGTTTGTTTGTTTTGTTTTGGGTTTTTGGTTTGTTTTTTTTTTTGCACACCATTATGTTTCTGCTCTAATTTCTCCAGATTTAAAGATTGAGGTATCTCCTTTTGCTACACACCCAGTCCTCTGCTCAGTGAGAGCCCTCTAGTTCTTCTGTTCTGCTTCCCCAACATCATCTGTTCTACTGGTCTTCTAAGTGTTGGTGTTTTCTCTCACCCAGGTACTGCTATGTGGATATTTGTTAGCAATGACTGATGTGGAATCTACATATGCAGACTTTATTGCTTCAGGAAGAACAGGTAGAAGAAATGCACTACACGACATACTTGTGTCCTCTCCAGGTGGGAACTCTAGCGAACTAGCCTTAAAGCTATCAGAGCTGGATATAAATAAAGCAGGTGAGTGCGTTTTGGTCTTTTAATATATTAATTAAAACTTCATTAGAAAAAAGTCCCTCAGAAGCATTCTTTTTTCCTGAAACTAGGATAAGCAGATGTTGCCTGCAATAAAAACACAGATTTCATAAAAGCGAAGGGTACTTGTTTGCAAATAATTGTTACTGAAATAAGAAAGAACTTTCTGCAGTGAATGCCTGGTAATTGAAGATAAATTTTATAGAAGATGAAGTATAAGAGAGAAGATAAGGAAGTATTTATTAAGACCCAGCTTATTCACAGTATCCTTTAAAAGGAATCTCTTCAGTCTGAAGCTGGAAGGAGAGACCATATGTCTGCTTCAAAGTTTGTGGAGGTTAGTTTTGTTTTCAGATACCAGAGGACAGAGAAATAGTGATGCATTGTTTCTTTCATTTGAATCTTTGTTTCCAGGTGAGTCATCTCTTCCTCCTTCTGATTGTGCTTTCTCCTTCTTTTAAGGTGATTAGCACTAATGCAGTCCTAAACCTTACTCCACTGCTAATGTTATCCAAAGTTTTAGCTGGTTGTGCACCTTCAACTGAGTGAAAGGAGGGACAGTGTACAGTGAAGGGCCTTACATTAAATAAAAACAGTAACATGGCTTATATTTATTTTCTTGTCACTTGGGTGGGAATTAGTGAATTGACCTTAGTAACATTCAAAAGGCCTTATCGGGTTTCAGGAGATTTATGCTTATTTTAATAGCAGAAGAAAACAGATGCAGCAAAAAGCAAACTGTTGATAAGCAGCTCTCCTCTTTTGTGAAAACACTTTTCCCAGAGATAGGCAAGAGCTCAGAGAGACAATTTCATCACTGGACAATCAGATCTGGCAGTATGAAATTGTAGTGGTTGTAGTGCTCTTTATTGACTTTCACAAACAAACTTAATCCTAAGTCATTGCTTCTGCCATTGCCACCTTTGGGCCTATAGTAGCTTTTAGATGCATGCACTTCTAATTGCACAGGGCTCTTATTTTTTTTTCTGTCAAAAAAGAAAATTTATTAATACATGAGCATGTATCTAGGGGTCTATTTATTCTAATGTGAGGATACTTCTAAAATGTTGGACAGGTATTTGAAATGCATCGTGCCAACCTTCCTTCCTTCTTTGTTTCTTCAGTCTCAAATTTACACTGATCTTGTCTGATCCGTCTATATAGAGAATATACACGATTCCTACTTTTCAGTTAGCTGTTGGAGTGCTTCTAAGCCAGAACTATGTTCTTTTGTGAACTATAAAAAGAACGTGACTTTGTACTTGTAATATACGTCAGTGTGCATTTTGCACATGCAGTTAACACTGTAGCGATGAAAATGGTTTTAATAACCATTCTCCTAAATGCTAATGCATAATTCAGGGGTATACACAGTTACTTATAAAATTACCTTAGGCGGTAGATATACAGAAATGGTAGCATACTTCTTTGGGCATGCAGTTTGAATTAGATACAATGAAAATATATTTTTATTATTAGTACATCTTGGTGCTGGACAAAAACCTCCAAACCAAAAATACTGGAAAATACATTGCATTATCATTCCTATGAGTATTACAGTGTTATCCTATCCTGTCTTTCCAAACTGAAGAAAAGATAAAAAAATATTTTGCATCCCCAGTTTCAGTTCAAAATATGCTGGTGCTTGCAGGATGTAGATTTGCAGCATACATTGAGGTTAAGAGAAGAGCAAATGTTTAGGAGTTACATCTTATTTCTTTGAAGGTTATTTATTCTAAGTAATACCTAGTTATACGAATACGTACACCAAGTTTTGGGTCTTTTTCTTTTTTCTCATATTACATCTATATGCATCTTGCAAGCACAACTGCTTTCTACGGCATAGAGTAATAGCAAAGTAGGATGATGCAAATAAAGCAAAAAAAGAGTAAAATTATTATCAAATATATGTAAATTAAGCTACCCAAGCATATTTAGTACATTCATTTTGAAAAGCATGCAGATACGCTTCATGCAAAGAAAAGGAGCAGCTTTGAACAGCAATAAATGGTGAAGCCTTCTTCCACGATGGCAAATTTTCTGTCATGCCCGACTTGATACCTGAAGTGAGTGCTGGTTAATCCCCTCACTGATAAGCCAATTACAGATAATCAAGAGTTGACTGCATAATCATGTATAATATGTGTAGTGACTGTGTAATAGTCCTTTCAAAATTACAGTTGCAGTGTTCTTTGTCCATAATAAGTTAACAACTTTCTAATATTCTTATCTACCAAAACATATTCAGAACATATCTTCCATATCAAAACATATCTAACAGAACACATCTACCAAAGAATCTGCTTCAGTGCAGGAATGAGAAGGAGGCTTCCTTGTAAGAGTTGTGACTATCTACAAAAAGGAAGATAGTGGAGATGTAAAAGTAGTACAGAACTGGAATGGAGGACTGACTGTAGAAGTTTGTCATTAAAAATTATTTTAGATCATGGTAGAAATGTTTAAGGTGTAACCACTGCGACCACTGAGAGATACTGAAGAGCCTGTAGTGTTCCAAGAGGAAAAGTGTGTTGAAAACTGGATATTGGAAGAACTAATAGCTTTTGCTAGCTTACCTACTGCATTATGGCTTCAAGTATCATTTTTTATTGAATACTACCTATTGGAATCAAAACACTACATAAAAATTGCAACTCTTTCTTCTAATAGCTTATAGCAATCACGTTGCAGAAGGAATAGCTCCACATTGTGCTTAGGCGATTTTTGAATTCTCAAAACCTAGACACAAAATTATTTCCATAAATGTATTGGAAGGCTTTTGGTAGGGGAGGTCTGTCAGCAGAAGAACAAGTTTGTAGTACCACAGAAGTGTATTATAGATTAAATAGACATAGGCTCATGAGTTTTTCAGTGAGTTTGTGAGAGCTCACTTCTGAGCTTTTCTTCATTGAAGAAGTAGTATATAAGAACCCTAATGCTCATTCTCAGTATTTTTGTGCACTATGTGTTTAGTGATTAGATCACAAAATGTCTAGGGTGATTTTTCTCTTAAACGCAAATAAATGTGAATCTTTTTCTCATGAGTTTTGTCTTTTTTTAACTAAGAATTCTGTCGGTTCGTTTTAATTGTCAGTACGGGTAGTGGCAAAAAGGCAAAAAAAGGGAACAAAAATGAGATTACACTCATCTGTTCTTACAGAGTATTAGAACAAATGTTGAAAGCTCTGTAGAAGGTGCTTGGACAACTCAGGCAAAAGGGATTTCTGTAGAGTAGGGAGTGATAGCATGTAGATCAATCCTATTGGGATCCTCTGTGATATGGGAAATAAACGTTAGAAATAAGGAGCGTTTTCTGAGAAGATGGATTGCAAAGCAAATTGTTACCTTTAACTCAGTCTGTAGCAAACAACAAACATTTTGAAGGTAATCAGCCTTCCATACAGCCTCTCATCGGGTTGAATTTCATAATTATCAAAATTCTGAGGCATTTTTCAGCAGAAATACAGTCCATGCACAAAACACAGCTATCAAACTGAGCACTTTGCAGTGTTCTTTGCAGTGCAAAGATTTTTTTTTCCGTTATCACTACGCTATTTCTTCTATGTAGAAAAGAGAAGGTATTTACAGTGTTTATCTCCATACACAGAAATAAGGCTACAAATGTACAGTGTGGTTTAAAATGGGGAAACAATAAATATCTACCTTGAGAATTCTGCCTTTATTCTAAAGACTCTAAATAGTGGAGCAGCCTACAAAATAAGGTATGGACTTAAAACTAGTTCAACTTCTTCACATCTTAGGCTTTAGAATTGTCTTCTCTTAATTACTACCAGTTTAATACAAATGATTCAGAATCCTTACAAGATACAAGGTACATCCTATGTCTTAGCATTATTTCTCTACATAATTAAACCAGCATTCAGGGACTTCTTTCCTATTAGGACTTAGCCTTTAATCATCTGGATGTGTTAGGTCTTTAATCATTAGGCAGAAGATACCATGCAGTATAATGCTTTGCATATAGGTACTTACAGACCATTATCAAGGCACCTCTTAGCTTTCTTTAGACAGGCTTTGAGGTGTCTGCTCACTGTGTCATTGTAAGATGCTTTCTATTCTTCAGATGGTTTTGTGGTTTGCAGTGAGACAGCTGGGCTGACAGCCTTGGGACATGGCACTGAAAATGAATGCAAAGAATGAATACAGCTCTAACAAACTGCTGTGTCTATTGAAGTTGCACCTCTTTTTATTAATCTCTGTTCAGAATTGGTGTGATGAGGTTTTTCTTTTCTGTTGTCAGCGAATCAGCAGTAAATAAATTGTCAAAAAAACACTATTATTTTTAACTTTTGTCATTTATAACCACTTTAGGTGTGTATTTAAAATGATAGTGGCTTATGCAGCTAGGAATTTGTTGCTGAAGGTGTTCTTCGAGATGCAGAGTCTAGCTATTTTAGCAGTTAAAGGTGTTTTATGTAATGGAAGATATGTGTTCCATGTCAGTTTCTTTTACTTTGTTCTTGTGACCGGTGGAAGAAGAGTTAGGGTTCTGCAAGCAAGATTTCTTTCGTCTAAGGTGGATCACTCATCCTTTTGTTGTATCTTACAGAAGGAGAAGGAGATGCACAACGAAATCCAAGTGAGCAAACCGGGGAGGCCCAAGGGGAGGCAGCAAAGCAAGAAAGCTGACATCTGACTTTGACCGACTGGAGCAGCTGCTGGATGTTTTCAGACTACAAGAGCATGCTGGAACGAATTTGTTTCCATGAGCAAGCTGGTGGAAAGGAAAGTGCATGTGTCTTCACTGCTGGAACCCACTCAACGCAATGCTAAAAATGAGGGTACAAGCTGTGGCAGAAGACAGAATTTTCTCTACCTCTGTCATTAGCAATGGTTGAACATGTAATGTTTTGTGGAATAGCGTCATCAGATGGATCCCTTCATAATGACTACTTGATGGGAACACTTCTAGAAAGTAGAACAAACAGGTTAATCTTGTAGCAAATGGCCTTTGAAACATTAGAGGATCTAATTGTGTATCTTAAGCAAAGGCTTGTGTGATCCTCAGAGTTTAAAGTTCTCTGGCCAAAGTGTTCACCCATTAAAAGAACTGTAAAGAAAGCACTGTTTTTAAAACTTGCATCTGTTTTACAGCTCTGTTACTTACAATGGTTTTTGTATTGTACAACTTAGATGCTCTACACTGCCCCTTCTCAACTGCTTATGAAGAATATTTCTGTTACTGTGAATTTTTCTACCACGCGTTTTGAAAGGGCTGGTTTTTTGCATAATGTGGTGATGTGCACATGATAGTTTTAAAACTTCAACCGCTAAATTGGTTATGCCTAAACCTAAATGACTCAGAAACACTCTAATTTGTTACTAGATGAGCCTTCAAAACGATTCATTAATGTGAATACTTTGGCGTGTTTTGTGTCCTTGGTACATTTTTGCCACTTGCCTGTAGTTAGTTGCATATCAGAGACTCAAAGTGAATCTTTGATGTTATTCTTCCCCATTTTCTAATTTTACTCCCAATTTCTTAATCTTTCTCCAAGCTATTTTTTTAAGATGTTAGTCCAAGTATTTTATTGTTACGGTAGTTTTAAGAATACATTTATAACCTTTTATGGGTTAAAATTCAAACAAATTCCATGGTGCTAGAGATTTGTCTGGTTCACATTGTTAAAGATGGGCCTTGTTTACACATGGGAAAATAACTGGCATAGGTTATTGCCAATTATCTATCTAGAGCGATTTTCAGATTGCGGGATAGTCCAAGTAGTGGATCATGAGGTGGATCCAGCCAGGGGGAATATTTTATTCTGTTTAGACCTTGGCTTTGCCTCAGTTGATCAGGCCATTGAGTTTACACAGCCAGTAGCATGTTTATGACGCACCGAGCACAGCCAAGCACTAAAAGCTGCTACAGCAGCCTTTTGGCCAAGCTGTGGAAACGGAAGTGAGAGAGCTGTAATCCAGCACCCAAAATACTGGATTTTTCACATTTCAGCTATTCCAAAATGGCAGTCCAAACTGAACATTCATTGAAGTACTGGGATAGCTTTTCCATCAACTAAGGTGACTTAAAATACCTATGAATGAGTAAGCTATTCTGCAGTAGCTGTGTTGATTGGCTTCCTTCCCACATCAGCCCCAGTAGACAAGGCCATACATGAGGCTGAACAATGCAGGATGAGGCAGTTACAACTCTGTGTCATTAAGGTGAGTAAAGACAATGACTGACTAGTAAACCATGGCAATCACATAAGCACTAATCACAAAGTCAAAAGTTCTTTTCTTAATGGGAGGTGATGTCACTTTCTTTATATATATTATATATATTATATATATTTTTGTGTTGTTGTTGGTTTCAAATGTTACGCACTTTTTAATGTTTGTAAACTTTTACTAATGAATAGTGTGATTGCTTCCTGAATATATTAATCATCAGTTAACAAAACATACTTGTGGCCACAGCTGTTTGTTTCTGCCATATGTATCATAGTGTTTGTCACAAGAAATTCTTTTGTGAGATGTGTGGACAAAAAAAAAAAAAAAAAAACAAAAAAAAAAAAAAACACAAAAAAACCAACCACCACCACTTCTGATCAGTATTATGAGCTCATTCATTAATGTTAATAAAAAAACAACCAGCAGTATGCTTGTGGTTCATCAGTGTAATACAAACTCTCACCTTTTCTTGTTTGAAAGTTGAATGCCTTGCTGTCTTATTAGCTGTCAAATGCTTTATCTTCTTGGTAACAGAAGTTGTCCATTTGCTTTGAAAATACTGTTACCTTGAAACTAATTATTTATTAAATTGTTTATCTTGATGTTCCTGAATTGGGTATTCAAGTTGAGCAAAGAAACTGGTTGCCCTTTTGTCATGAATGACAAGTTAGCGCCAATTTAGCACTAACACCAGAAGGAAATAAGATTCTGGGGATTTATATAGTGTTACTTTATTGATGATCCATGAAACTCCATCAAAAATTGTCACGGGAAAACATAATAATGGAATAAGTAATGCAGTATATTAAAGTGTTGGCTTTTTCCTTATTTTACTTCACTGCTTTTTTTTTTTTTTTTTTAATTTCAGTACATTTTCCTTCTTCCGAAGTCTTCCCTGTTGTGGGACAAAGCCATTCCTCTTGATTTTCTATCTGTTTCTCCCCTCTATTTCTCATTTTCCTTTGTTTCTAAAGCAAAGGTGGAGGCCTTCAGTGCATTCTGATACATCTTTCTTTGATGGAAAATAGCACAGAAAATTTTAGTAGAGTAAAAGGCTGTTTACGTTCCTCATCCCCAAAAGTATAAGTGCTTGCTTTTTCACTTGAACTCTGATGGCTCTCTTTACTAGTTCTCCTTCTTGGTTTTTTGTTTTTTTTTTCCTGTAGCACCTGTAATCATCCTAGTTTCATGTGAACCAGCTTAAATATAAAACAAATACAAACAGCAGTGTGAAAAGATGAATGGCCCTGATAGCTATATACTTCAGCACCATGAGCTTCAAAAAGCTTTCATTATAAGATACCAGCTGTCTCGCTCCAATTTATAGGAGGGAGAGGAGGTTCTTTGATATATGTATACCCAGTGCGAGATTAAGAAACAACTGTTCAAATGTTGGTCCAACCAGTTTATTACAAATCTTAATCAGGGAGATGGGGAAGGGGAGGATGGACACTATTACGAATTAGGGTGATGGGGAAGGGAAGGCTGGCGATACAAAAGATAGGAAAGAAGCAAGAATTGCATAAAGCGGGGATAGTCACCACCAGGATCCAGCAGAGGTCCCGTTGCACGCCGTTCCGATGGTCCGAGGCAAAAGTTCAGGGGAAGAGCAGCAGCAGCGTGGCCGGTCTTAGGCAGCAAGAAGGTGCAGGTACCGGGTAGGTCCAGGAAGAAGCCACAGGGTAAGTCCGGGAGGAAGCAGCAGGAAGGTCTTGGGTAGCAAGCCCAGGAGAGTCCGTCAGCATGCAGGCATTCCGTAGTGAGGAATCTGATGGCAGACACCTTACTTGTTCTTCTTCATGAGGAATCTATTGTCAGAAACTTTTTGGGGAAGAGCAGCAGCAGCATGGCCGGCCTTAGGCAGCAAGCAGGTAGAGTGCAGAGCAAGTCCAGGAGGGAGAGAGGCAGGTCTTGAGGCTTCTCATGTCAGAAAACCTCACCACATGGCTGTAGGTCCCCTTTTTTATCCTTCTTCTGCCAGTTTGGCATTCCTGGGCGCTTGTGTAAGAGTCATCTGCAGTACCCCCTGAGATGGCCATCTTCTTTGAGATAAGCCCACACAAAAGACTGCTTCCTGGCCATTAATCTGCGGTTTATCTCTCTCTCGTTGCCCCTGGCCTTGTCCATCTGTATCCCTCAAACGATGGATTTCGCAACCCTTGCCCAGGACTTGTCCATCAGCGTTCTCCAGACAAAAGATTTCCCAACCCTTAACCAGGACTTGCTTGGACTTGTTCCTTGGCAAGCTTTAAGGCGATGGCATAAAAGAATAATCTCTCACACCAGCAAGCACATACCATGATTTCATCAAGCTATCATTTTAACCAAAAGTTTACCATGATCTTCCATACAACATTTACTTGTTTTTATAATTACTTTTGTCATGGATTTGTGTTTTTTTTTCCCCCCGATAGTTTTAAAGTTTCAGGTGGAATAAGTGTAAGTTGGTATGAGTGGCAGGTCCTGAGGAGTTAGGTTTCATACACATAGCTGATGGAATTTTCTGGTGTCTGTAAGAAGGGAGTGACAACTGAAGTGGTTAAGCTGGAAATTCACTGCATGTATGGCTTCCTCAGCAAAACAGTGAAGAATTCCAGGTGTGCTTTATGTTTATATTCAATGTTTCAGAAACATCTATGACTTTTTCACAAAGCAAAGACTGAGAGCTGCTGTTGAAACTGAGCACAGTAATACAAGTTGAACTTTGTTTGTCTTGCCTCAGCAGCAGTCTCATGCTAAACTGCCGTATGTCTGTGCCCTGACCTGTGTCTTTGTTCTGCTTGTTGCGTTTGGATATTTTTCTGTTTGCTTCCCTCAAGTAAAATAATATCCTAGAAGTAGATGGACATGGAGTACTGTATTGGATTTTCTGTATATTAGAGTCTTGTAGCAGAAAGAGTGTTTCTCTTCATCTTCTTGATCAAAGCACAAAGTTCCTAACATAAGACAGAAGCAAAAGAGCCAAAAACGAAGTGTGAAGTCAAGAAGGCCAGCAATATCAGGAAGATATCTAATCTTAAAAGTAAGGCATGTGGAGACCAATGTAGAAAATAGCTTCCTTCATCATAAGACAGGCAGTCAGCATGTGCTGATCTCCAGCTAAAAAGAAGAAATTACTCAACTTAGGGTGATATTTTGACATCAGAAACAACTCCAGATATTCAACAGTGCTCCAAAAGATTACATAAATCTGTGGCTCATACCATTGAGACAAATGAAAATCATTGGGTTCTGATGAAAGAGAACAAGATGATACATGGTAAACTCTGAAAGGCAAAAACCATTAACAGCTAGGAAAATTATAGAAATCCAAGTAGTAGCAGGAACCTTCTCACTGTTCTCTGCAGCCTCATGGGCTGACTTATTTCTTGCTTTCTTGTCATGATCAACAATACAGAAGGCCAGAGAATGCCTAAGGATAGAGGTGTTTCATATGGATGTTTGGTGAATGTCATTTATGTTACATATTGCTAATATCTTGCAGAAAGTAAATAATGATCAAACACAGTGGTCTGGTCAAATAGGTTAATAGGGTACTGAATCAATTCCTAAATATATGGTACTAGACTAAGAAGTCTAGTTAACAAGTCAACTCTTAAAAGCAGAGAGTAAAGCTAAGCAGAAATGCTTAGTAAGTGCTGCAATTAAGCAGCATCTTGGGCTTCTGAAATTAGCAGAGTACCTTGCTGTACCCTCTTACATTGATGCTTACGTCATGGGTTGGATCTGCTTAGTTTTTCAGATGGAGGCAGGAAAGATGTGTCAACTCACGACGTGTATGTACAAATGATTACTTGGTATTTTCAGGCATTATGCTTCAGTAGCCTGAAATGATGTAAAGTAAAAAGACTGATACTAGCATTGTCTAGCTTACAAGTCCTTAAGTAAACGCACTGATGCAGATTAGCATCGGTATACATATTCAATCCTATTTGCTATTAAGAAATCCTTCATGAATATTGTTTAACAGTTAGTAGCCTGATACAGACTTGACCAAGGCAGAACCTTGAGTGCTCCCAAAATGTCTGAGATGAAAATGAATGCAAAAATTCGCTCTGCCTTCTTTAACTAGCAGGCAGATGATAACAGTATTCTGTATCTGTTAAATAATAAACCTACTGAATGAATGGTTAAACAGTTAATGCTTAATTCTACTTCTGTGGGAAAGAAAGAAAAAATGTTTCATCTTGAAAAGTCAATCACAGTTTGTTAAAAAAGAAAAAAGGAAAAAAAAAAAAGGATAATAGAGAAAATTTAAAAAAAAATCAGCTGTAATTTATAGGAAATAGCGACATATCATCTGAGAGATAGAAGTGAGATATTGGCTGGGAGGTCAGACCTTGAACAGCTCTGCAAACCAGAGTTGGGATTAAAGCTACTTGTCATTCCATCAGCACTAGTGTGACTTGAATAATGCATGTTTGCATGTAAGCTGATCTGTTCTACATCTGTGAAGCTGCATTAGCATGTAAATTAAATCTCATTGTGTTCGTCAAACATGGACATTATAAACACAGACAGTAACAATTTTTAAGATTAAGCAGATAAATAGTGACTTCCAAGGCAGCAAAGGGAAAAGCAGATTTTTGCTGTGTAGCATGGTGACAGGTTTGCTTCATTACTGATACAGTACTGTTTGTATGTCACTTTTTTTTTTATTAAGAACAGCACGGATGTAATTGTGCACACACTATGATGCTGAATTTCTTTGCATCAGCAGAACCATGCACTTGTCTTAGCAAAGTTCTGCTATCACTTGGAACGTCAAACTACAAGCATCTAGCCAATCTTCTGGAAAAGAGAAGGCTCCAAGGTGACCTGAGGCAGCCTTTCATTGTCTAAAGGGGAGCTACAGGAAAGGAGGGGAAGACTCTTTAGCAGGGTCTGTGGTGATAGGACAAGGGGGAATGGTTTCAAATGAAAAGAGGGGAGATTTAGATTGGATATAAGGAAAAAGTCTTTTACAGTGAAGACAGTGAGACACTGAAACAGGTTGCCCAGAGAGGTGGTGGATGCCCCATCCCTGGAGACATTCAAGGTCAGGCTGGACAAGGCTCTGAGCACCTGATCTAGCTGTGAATGTCTCTGTTTGTTGCAGAAGAGTTGGACTAGATGACCATTAAGGGTCTCTCCCAACTCTAAAGATTCTATGATTCTATGATTAACCATATCTTGACTCATGGGACTGGCTGTGCCACTTACTTTTCATTGGAATCTCACTAAATCTACTAATTCAATCAGCTCACTTGCCTGTAAAGTGATTTCTACTGTCTACTTTATTGTCATGTTAGTCATTTAGCTGTCTATTGATGTAAGAGCACAGAGTGTGAAAGCTAACAGCTTAGAATCGTAGAATCACTGAATTTGGAAAAGACCTCTAGATCATCTAGTCCAACTGTCACAGAATCACAGAATGGCCCAGGTTGGAAGGGACCTCAAGGATCATGAATCTCCAACCCCCTGCCACAGGCAGGGCCACCAACCTCCCCATTTAATACTAGACCAGGCTACCCAGGGCCCCATCCAACCTGGCCTTGAACACCTCCAGGGATGGGGCATCCACAACCTCTCTGGGCAGCCTGTTCCAGCACCTCACCACTCTCATTGTAAAGAACTTCCCCTTGACATCCAACCTAAATCTTCCCTCCTTCAACTTAAAACCTTTTCCCCTTGTCCTGCTTTTATCTATCTTTTTAAAGAGTTGACTCCCCTCCTGTTTATAGGCTCCCTTTAGGTACTGAAAAGCTGCAATTAGGTCACCCCAAAGCCTTCTTTTCTTCAGGCTGAACAAGCCCAGTTCCCTCAGCCTCCAACCCTCCGATCATTTTTGTGGCCCTCGTCTGGACCCTCTCCAACAGCTCTCTGTCTTTCTTGTACTGGTTGCTCCAGACCTGGAGAACTGTCCACCTACCACCAATATTGACTACTAAACCATGTCCCCAAATACCACATCCACACATTTCTTGAACACCTCTGGGGACAGTGACTCCACCACCTCCCTAGGCAGCCTGTTCCAGTGCATTACTACCCTTTCTGAGAAGGAAACCAACCTGAACCTCCCCTGGTGCAACTTAAGGCCATTACCTTTCATCCTATCACTTTTCCTTGGGAGAAGAGACCAACCCCCATCTCACCACAACCTCCATTCAGGATGTTGCAGAGAGTGATAAGATCTCCCCTGAGCCTCCCCTTCTCCAGACTGAAGAGTCCCAGTTCCCTCAGCCACTCCCCATCAGACCCCTCACCAGCTTCACTGTCCTTCTCTGAACATGCTCCAGGGCCTCTTGTAGTGAGGGGCCCAAAACTGAACACAGTTCTCAAGGTGCAGCCTTGAGGAAGTAATGGGGGACAATCAGCTCCCTGCTCCTGATGGCAGTGCTATTTCTGATATAAGCCAGGGTTGCTGTTGGCTTTCTTGGCCACCTGGGCACACCGCTGGGCTCATGTCAGCTGTCAACGAACACCCACAGATCCTTTTCTGCCACTTAGCTTTCCAGCCACTCTGCCCCAAGCCTGTAGTGTTGCATGGGATTGTTGTGACTTGTACAGTAGTGATACCTATCTGCTGCGTTAATAATTCTCTTTATCAATCAAACAGCATTGGGGCTGGGAACTACTCAGAAACTCCCTGGAATTTCCATTTCTGGTGGGAATCCACTAACAACTCCTGGATGAGCCATGATATGTTTTGGTGGAAGGTGTTACTGTTACAGACACATAGAAAAGACCAAGAATATAAATAAACTCAGGAAAGGAGGAGTTGGTGGGAAGCTGCAGGGGTTGCTGCTTTATTTGGGGAGCCTGAAAGCCATATCCTCAGTGAGATGTTAACTCTTGGCTGGACCCTATTTTCAAAGGGCCCTATCAAATAGATTTGGACCTCTGGCAACAGTGTGTCAACATGCATGGCTGATCTTATTTTATCAACTAACTATTTTTACCTATCTCATGTTCAAATGAAAACAGATTTACTATTCTCTCTGATGTATGCTTGAGAATGCCCAAATGGTAATAAATGTTGGTATTGCTTTAGGTAAGTGTGCTATATAGAAAGTCTTGTAGTTATTTGTAATATTCTACCAGTCATTATGGATCTCTCCATATTTTATCCCTGTATTAACACTGAAAATACACAAGAAATGCTTCAGTTAAATATCACAGACCAAATGGGGGGGTGTGCAAGATAACAATATTGTGATATTTAGCTTTGCATAGTACACATTCATCTTTTTACTTTTAACTTGGAAGTTACACATGAATGCAGATAAGACACAACTTATGTGTTTCCTGGAAAGATCTTCATTTCTACAGCCTCATCTTTGATCCTGCAATGCAGTCAAAATGTAGACTGTGTAACATCTCATTACAGTCATCATTTCCCTAGCAACAGAATGATATCCTCAATGCATTATACAGTATATTTCAGAGAACAGTGCATGCTGTAAGGGAGAAAAGATGGATGACTTACTAGGTACTTTTCATCTATAATTATTCTCATCCAGGGAAAGAATTAAGCACTCTCTCCAAACACAACTACGACATCCTCATTTGTTCAGTAGTGAAACCCCAACACTACATAATAATGAAGATTCTACGTAAACTTCTACCACTGTTCGGTTATTACAGAACCTCCTCCCCAGCAAAATAATTTACGAATCGAAGTGCCCCAGAAAGTAACCAATAAATAGCACACGGACACCTCCTGGTGGCACTGGGTAGTATTTAAATAGCAGCATTAGAACTCACGCTGACAGAAATAGATCCAAACAGCCATGCTGGACCTGAGAAGATTAAGGTGTTGAGAACTTTTTTTTTTTTTTTTAATTATGAGAGCAAAGTAATGGAAGTCCATCTTCTACATGATTGATTTATAGGCTTGGCTTTCATCCTTAATCTCGTAAAACACCCATCATTTTCCAGAGCTTGTCCAGGATCTGCATCCCTACCCCACAAAGAAAATGTCCGTAAATGCTTGAAATAAACCTGGGATTGTACAGCAGGTCCTGCAGCTGATTTCAGCTGATGAACAGAAACCAGAAATGCAGTATTCTCCTGTCTTTATGCAGCATCTGCTTGCTAGAAGGAACCCACACACAGAATCCCATCCCGGCCTCACCAATCTGACAGCACCGTCAAAATTTTGTACCCTCCTGGTGACCTTTAACATTAAAAATTATGAATCTGAGTGTATCAAATAGGTTTGAAATTGAAAGAAGTCCTCACAGCAACAATAGAGAAGTTTCTGGGAAGTAGGTGTCGGAAGCTTTGGGAAAGTCCACAATCTAAAATACTTGTCTTCCTAAAGTCAGTACTTGCCAAACTATAATTTGGCGATAACAGAATAGTCCATGCATCTCAACCACATTACATCTGTTGATGACAACATGTAATCAGTATTGCCACAACTCTGGTGAATAAACGTAATTGCTAACTTTTCTCCTGATGTCTGAAAAAGGAATTGTGCTGCAGTGGGCCCCATCATAGGTAATGTGTCACAGAGTTATCTAGATCAACCTATGCCCGTGACAGGGGGGCAGTAGGCCCGTGGGCCCCCTGGCCCCAAGAATGGAAAGGGAAAAAGGGAAGGGTAGGGAGGCAACGATCTAAGGAGGAAAATTTATTTTACTAACTATGATATCGGAATACAAGATAACACAATATAATATAATCCAATTGAAATTGAGGCTAATAAATCAAATAAAATAAGAGAGAGTTTTCCAAAACCGAGAAAGCCCACTTTGAACTGAAGGCGCACGGCTTAGAAGCACACCCACACCCTCTGCCAAGCAGCGATCCAGCGAGAGGCAAGCTCCCATCCAAGAGTGAGATCCCGTGATTTCCATGACGTATCTTCCTCTCAAACCGTGAGGTCCCCTGGGACATGTACTTCTTCTCTTTTGAGAACCAGGTATCTGGAAAGTTGTCAGTCCATAGAACTGGACTATTAACTCTTTAATTACCTGTGCTCCACATGATGTCATGATGTGGAATACCAATAGCAAAATTACAAAACCATGACAGTATTGTTAGCATCAGAAATTCCATTTCGATGAATTTCTCATTGCATTTTCTATAGTATGTTCCTTCTTCAAAATTGAGTGTTTGGGCCAATAAGTCTTAGTTCTACAAAACAGATCTGTACGACATAAAACCACAAAGAGAAATTACATTTCCTTTAAAGTAGCCTATCTATGCTTTCCCAGACTCAGGAACCCCCAGACATTGCAATGTGGTGGTTAATGACAGCAATTGTATGCTCTCATATAATGGCACGACGTTATTCTTCTATTGCTCAAAGAGTAGCAATTGCTGTTTAGCTGCTCCAAACACACTTCTGCCACATGCCACAGCTTTCTGCAATGGTGTTACTGCCATACATATATGTATGCCAGTATATGTGGATCCTGATCCTTCTTTTGGGGAACATATTCTTCCCCAAAAGTTTCTTGGCTTTCTTTGAAAGGTGAAAATGATAAATCTCCCAGATGACAGCTATGTTCATTCCTGATTTATATATGAAAATATTCAAGGACTCTAAAATATAGGCAGACATGCCATTCTTCAGTGTGTTTTGTATTAGTAACTGCCCTATAAAAGTCAAAGAAAAACAACTTCCCAGTATTCTTCTACTGAATTTTGAGCATAAAATATCTGACATAATTGTCAGCTGTTTGTATTAGCTGTCTCATAGAATCATAGAATCAAGGAATGGATTGGGTTGGAAGGGACCTTTAAGATCATCCAGTTCCAACCCTCTGCTATAGCCAGGGATACCTCCCTCTAGACCAGGCTGCTCAAAGCCCCATCCCGCCTGGACTGTATTTCTGTAAAGATACCGTCATTTCAAAAGATGAAGTGATTTATTTATTCCATCACAGTGATCTTACTATCATTTATGTTGATGCGAATTTTGGACAGATGCATCTCAGCATAATATTTCTATCGATGTTTGATGGCAGGAGACCTGCTTTCATCTCAGCCACCCACAAGACCAGTCAGTGTCTTCCCAAGAGCTCACAAGCTCTTGTCCATCCATCCCTGCTGCCCCCCATGAAATATTCAGGCTCTTTTCTTTAAAGCATTTTTCTGTTTCTCTAAAATACTTCAGTGATTGCTATCCATGGGTTGTGAATTCAGAAAATATTTAAAAGTTACAACTTCTGTCTCCCAGATTGTTATTCTTTCTCCATTTCTTTTACTTCTTTAGAGCAATTAAGACTATGCAGTAGATATTCCTGTTTGCTAAAACACTTTTGACAGGAACGCTGAGCACGAGTGAATGAGAAGAACTGAGCAGCTAACTGCAGGCTAGGAAAGAAGCAAGTAACTACTTTGAGTTTTAGCACACTACCAGTACAAAAATAATCGGTAACCTATAGAATCACAGAATCATAGAATGGCCTGGGTTGAAAAGGACCTTAAAGATCATCTAGTTTCAATCCCCCCTGCTGTGGGCAGGGCTGCCAACCACTAGACCAGGCTGCCCAGAGCCACATCCATCTATGCTCAGTATGTTCTGCAAAAATAACACTTTTTTTTATGGGCTTTGCAGAATTGGACACTAAATGATTTACAATGCAGTTGCTGTTGATAAGCACACAGAAAACACTACTCAGTGTACTGGGGTGGGGAAAAAAAAAAAAAAATTAAAAAAATCTTGGATGATATAATCAAAGCACTACCCAAAAAGGGCACTCATCTGAGCAGTCATGCAAGGGGATAAAAAAAGCACATTGATATCCTTGGTAAGAGGCATCTGGAGCCTGCTCACTGCAGCATCCTTATTTCATGTAACTACCACTGCCAGCTACATGCGTCCAGCAGTAATGGGCAGCTACAGGCAGCTACAAGGCTCTGCTTTTAAACCTTCAGTGGTAATGGGTAGGAACTTGAAAATGGAAAGGGTCATGACAACAGTAGCATATTTCACATTAAATTTCTCTGCATTTCCGTGGCAGAAGGAGGAGGAAGATGTATGTCATCTTGAAACATATTTCCATTTACCACCATATTCTTTTCTATTTTTAGACCTGAATGGAGCCGCAAAGCTAATATAAAACAAAACTATCATAACTAATTAGATCAGTGGTGGTATTTAGGACTGAACACGGTATTTAGCATTCAGTATAGCTGCATATAATCTAGTATGTTTTTACCAAAATATATTTTACACATATTAGTAAGCTGATTCTCTTTTCTTTCTCTGGTTACCTACCATACATTGCCATTTCTCTCTGCCGTTCCCAGAACCGTCAGAATCATGACTTTCTCTGTTCTTGCTGTGGCTTATTTAGAACCCTGTAACAAACATGACACATCAAAATGGTTTGTTTTGCTGTAAATTGGATTCTATTTTCAGTAACTTCTTTTGTTGTTGCTTCTATTTTTGTCATGGCACCACCTGTATATCTTTCCCCATTTTGATCCCACTAAAATTATTAAATGTTCTCAACAGGATTGACTTTCTGCTACTTTTTCTGCTATTCTTTTCTCTTTTACCAAATCATGCTCTAATGAGTTGACAACCAGCCCCACTACACATACTGCATTTTATTTTTAACTTATACTCACCATGTGAGTTTGCTTTTGTTATGGCAGATAACTTGGCCACAACCATTTCCATGTTCAGAAAAAAACTGAAAGGGGACTTCTAACAAGAATGATTTTACCACAAGCTAGGATTCATTCTTTAGTTTTCTTTAATCTGCATACTTAGTTACAAAGACCCTTGAAACCCTTACTTATATGGTATATGTTATCTGGTAGGCTGTGATGCTCCTGTTGATGTTTCCAGAGCAGTTTAGCAGTTTGTGATACAATGTTGTATTTTGCTTTTCTGTTTTTTTCGTTGTCGTTGTTCTTTGTTTTGTTTTGTTCTGATTTTTGTTTGTTTGTTTGTTTGTTTTTAATTTTGTGCAACTCTCTTTCAACATTTCATATCTGAACACTTCATCTGAAAACTGCAGATCCTGCCTCAACATCTTCCTTGATGAAGAATTACAGAAGCAGCTCTATAATTACTCCACTATTTCTTTCATTTTCCTTAAGGCCCAGAAGTCCATGAACTATTGAAATACCTCTAGGTTCTATTCTCTCTTCTTTTTTTTACAGTTCGTGTCACATGAAAATCTGTATTCCAGTTTCATATGTCCCTTAATTTAAAAGAGTTCTGTTGGGCTCAGAGATCTCCTGCTCGCTTGAGTCTCTAAATAAGAGGAGGGAAAACTGTAGTTTCCCTTCTTGAATATATTGTAGGATAATTTTGTCGAGTTTGTTCTGCCACTTTCTGAAGACTTTAAATACATTGACTTAAAGTTTGAGACACTGACTTAATACTTAAAATACTAGCCAGTTTTGGCCTATTTTAGTTAAGAAAAAAAAAGTCTTTCTCGTACACCAACTACAATCCCATGGCAATTCAGTCATTATTTTTTCAATATCAGTAATAGGAAAAGCAGAACTCATTAACACTTAACTAGTACAGGCAGACTGAGGTTATTTCTGTCTTCATTCAAATAAATAAACTGCTTAATTCAAAGGGGTATGTTTGATCACTTGTCTATTATGGAGATGTAATGGCAAGCTAGCACGTACATTGTGACAAAGATATTGCAGATAAATTACAGGAAAGTAAGTAATTTTGTCTTAAAAGCTTTTGTGTTGCAGTTTGACAGCTTAGGCTTTGAAATCTGTGATTTCTATGAACCAGTCTGTCAGGCTGCACCACTAGGAAGTACAAATGCATTCTACATGAAGTGAAGGTGTAGCATATGCCTTGAAGCTTACACGTGGAAAAATAAAAGTTAACCTTTCCCTTCAGTCCTTGTCTTTTAGCTATGAACTGATATCCTCCCTCATTCTTAACAGAAACCTGAAATAAATGTTGGAGGTTCAAGACCAGGTTGGATGGGGTCCTGGGCAACCTGGTCTAGTACCAGATCTGGAGGTTGTTGGCCCTGCCTGTGGTAGGGGGGTTGGAACTTGATGATCCTTGGAGTCCTTTCCAACCCAAGCCATTCTGTGATTCTGTGAAGGATTCTCCCCAGACATTATTTTTGACTAAGCTCATTTAGTGGCTCTGAGTATGAACCTAGTAATACACGAACTGACTTTCTAAAACCAGGAAGTTGGGTTCTTTTTCTTTTAAACAACCATCAATCAAAAAGAAAAGAAAACAAACAAAAACCCACAACCTTTTAAAGCCAATAGTCAAAACTCAAAATCTTAAATGAGGCCTCAGACTAAAGTTACTGAGTCCTTTTGCTACTGAAGGTAAGATCTCTTCATCTTTCCTGCTGAAAGCCCCGAAAGCCTTGCAGCATTTTACTCTTTGAAGAAATAGGGACCAGATAATCATGACAGTAGAGCATGTGTTAGTCTAGCCGTCAGTAGCACTGGTCTTCCTAGGAAATCATTTTATCAAAGGTTGTAGCAATAACACTTTTCACAATTCCTTTCCCCAACAGTCTGCAGATTAAAGCTTTGACCCCAAAGGTGACATCAAAGGTTCAGGATAAATCCTCTACATTGCAGAGGCTTTGAATCTCCATCATCTGCTTTCTAGGCAAGAAAATATTCTGGCACACCCAAGCCCTCCTTTTAAAGATTTTCCCACAACAAAACAAAGAACTGAAAGGCTTTGCCTTCTCCCAGGTGAGTGCCCTAACCATTGGATTACCCGACAATGGGTCCAAAACTACACTGGTAGTTTTCTTCAAGGAAAAAGTAAAAAGAGCTGTGTGGATGAACTCATCTTCAAAGGAAAGTACTCAAAGGGATTTACATGCTTAATATGAGCAGTTAAGCCAAAGAAGAGAAAGGCATCCCCAAACCAAAGGGAGAGAATACACATCCCGGACAAGCAGGCCTGAAGCGCCCCATGTGCTGTTCTGTGAGCTCATGGAGTTCAGCCCTCAGCATGACTTCTATAGCCACTACTTCTGTGCACAATGTCCGTAGTTTCTCTGAGCATTGTCAGAGGACAGAGTTGCCATAGCTGTGTCCTCACTGTAAACAGAGCCAAACATTTATTAACTCTTCAGCTCTCCAAGGAGAGATCATAAACCACTACTTACATAAACCAGAAGCATAAATATAATTTTCCCTCCAACAATCACAATAACAAAAACTCATGAAGTATAACTATCCAACCAACCCCAGAGTCATCTAGAAGCAGATTTCATGTTGGCGTTAATATTCCAGGATGATGTTAGGAGAGGTCACTGAAGGACAGCTGCTTTTGAAACTTTTAGTTAACAACTTCCCTATCCCAGGTTATCTTTTTTAAAATAACCATACTTTTTCATGTATGGTGTTCCTAGTTCATACTAAACCCAAGAACATCTTCTATCAAGACAAACGTACAACTGGAGGAATATAATGTTGGATTATTATTTTTTTTAAGACAGAGGGAAAAAAATCTACAAATCACTAGTGTTAGTCCTTTCCTGAGCCAGGGAGTTGCTTCTGTAGTAATCTTAACAAATACTTTGCCAAGACTTTCTTCTAAATAAAGATCCATTCTCCGATAAGAATATAGACTTCAAAGAAACAGAAAAAAGGAACAGAGCTTATAAAGCTGACTGTGTTTAAAGGAAAGGTATGCGTAGTATGCATACAAGTAGGAGCACAGGTATACAACAAAGCAGTATACCATCAAGCTATGACTATTGATAGAGAAACTGATGAAGATGGACATTGACACTGAGTGGTCATTTTACGAAAAAGGAGAATTACAAGTGGGAATTTTTCCTTGGCTCCATCTCTTTACAATATATTGGCCTTGAGTAGATGTAGGACTGCTGGGGCAAATTCAGCTTTCCCTTACTATGATGTAATTCCAAAGTAATAGTCCTGAAGCAAATATTACACTTACAGAGTTGAGAGTAGGGATCAACCATACCCTATAATTTCTGCATCAAGCCCATGCTGTAAATCAGCTTCATATTTTAGCAAGGTTCAGATCTCTGTATAGATGTATGCTCCTAGGGAGCATTCACTGTAAAATTGCTGCTTCAGGTGAGAGGATGTTGTGTGTGTCAAACAATGGAATGGTGTTCCCTTTATGCAAAATGTCTTTATTCCAAATATACCTCTTTAGCAGAATGCTGCAAAAATATATTTCATAACTCAGTTCTTTCCACAAACACATAAATGCAGTATCAGTATTGTTTGCAGTGTGACAGCCATATGGCAGCATCTCAGAATAGCACATTGTTCTTAGAGCTTAGAAGACCAAGCAGTAAACTGGAAACAAAAATACATGAAAAAGAAACATTCAGTCAAAACCTTTACTGTTTTATTCTTTCTGTATTTATTTGGCATTAAGCTTTGAGAAGTTTTTTGAGGGATCATGGAGAGGGAATAAAATTATTATTATTGTATTATCATACTTCAGCTCACGAAATGATAATTATTATATTTCCTCCCTAGAAGGGAACTTATAAGCAGGAGGGAAAACAACTTTTTACATGTTCTGATAGCAATATGACAAGGGGGAATGGCTTTAAAGTAAAAGAGGGGAAATTAGATTATATTTTAGGAGGAAATTCTTTACTCAGAGAGTGGTGAGGCACTGGCACAGGCTGCCCAGAGAAGCTGTTCATGTCCCATCCCTGGAGGAGTTGAAGGCCAGGCTGGATGGGCCCCTGGGCAGCCTGAGCTGGTGGGTGGCAGCCCTGTCTGTGGCAGGGGGTTGGAACTGGGTGGTCCTTAAGGTCCCTTCCAACCCAAGCCATTCTATGATGATTCTTGAACTAGTAATCAACTTAGTATTATATTGTTATACTTCAGTATATTAAATGATAATTATTATTATTGATTAGTAGTTGTAACAATAAAATAATTATCATTTAATATACCGAGGTATAATAATACAATACTGTGCTCCTTTTTTCATGTTAACCTGAGCCTATTCGAGTTTCTCATTAAATTCTCAGCTGAATAGAAACATTTTGTTATCTCCATAAGGGAAAAAAAAATCTCTGTATGCGTTTAATATATGGTAAGTAATTTAATTATTGCAAGGGTATGTATCAGCAACAGACATCTACGTGCCTCCAAGTTTTATCCTTAGGACATACTCACCCTGGTGACTAATAGACCCATGAAACTGAGTGATGCCACCTCTCTACTTCACCTTCACCATTTTTTTTTTTTAGTGGGAGGAATAAAATGGAAGGTCTTGTATACTAATTTCTCTACCAGAGACATGGTGATTTTTTGAACTCCTTATCCATATTTGCTGAGGTCAAGTGCTGTCTTCAGTACATCTAATTTTATTATCATCCAGAAGAGAGGCTTTTCAGACCAGTAAATGCAATTTCTTTCTAAAGGAAACCACATGGGGAGGGGAGAGGAAGGGAGGGGAGGGGACAGGAGAGAGGAAGGGAGGGGAGGGGAGGGGACAAGAGAGGAGAGGAGAGGAGAGGAGAGGAGAGGAGAGGAGAGGAGAGGAGAGGAGAGGAGAGGAGAGGAGAGGAGAGGAGAAACGTTCCTGCTTTTTGCAGTCTGTTTAAAAGAAGTGTAGTTAAAAATTACTGGAGAATGAAGTACCTGTCTTTCTGAAAATGAAGCCAAAATCATTTCCTCGCCATGTCCTACGATCAGATCATCTTGCATGGTTTCCTACACCTGCAGAAAGCCTTGTTTTGTCAGTATCACTTCCCGAAGAATTGCGGATACCAGGATTAGGACATGAGTCATCTGTACCACAGCAGCATATATGTTCAGTCTCTCTGCTGTTTTCTTAGTTCATTACTGATTTATAAGAGTAACGTGGAAGTTTCATAACTGAACAGTGTTTTCTCTTGTTTCTGCAAACTGGGATTAGCTGGAGTTCTAAAGCTGCAAACACACACACACACACACACACACGCACACACAAAAAGGGTTGTGATGGAACCTGGAAAGAAATATATTCTTTTTATCAATGAAAAATGAGGAGAATTTGCATTGAAGGGTGTGCATACGTCATTTCAAGAGTTATATGCAGATGCCTGAATTCATATTGCAAATAAGAACAACAGTAAGAGCTCCTGCAAATTCCTGCACAAAGTAGAATACTGCCTGCTGATCTATATCCAGGATCCATACCCCCATAGATATCCATCTATCATTATAGCATCCATATAAGTACAAGACAGGGATCTCAGCCCTTATATAGAACTGAGAAATCTTTTATATACAAAAATAATACACAGTAATTGTACATCAGATAGCACCAACAACAAAGAGCCAATTACCTCAAAGAATGTCAGTGGCAGCTTTCGGTCCAAATTTTTGTTTATGTTTACAGCAAAAAACCAACCATTTTGTTAGCAATAACCATATGTTTATACAGCAAGCATATTAACTGAATGCCACACACTCAAGTATAGGATAAAATACACAAGAGATGACTGATTAAGATAATGGATGGTTAAACACAGCAGATGGAAATGGCTTTTAAGATTTTTATGGAGGACTTACATAGAAACATAGGATTGGGAAAAGCTAAAGTAGTAGTTCAAATCCAAGGTCCAAGGATCAAGTTACCAGAAAATTTTTTTCTGGACTATCACTAGAACACACTTGGGGTCTGAACATAGGGAAATCTGTTCACCCAAAAGACACTGTAGCTCTGACATGGAAATGCTAGTCCAAAGAGTTGTCCAGATTCCTTGATATTGTAGGCCTGGTAACTAGCTAGGACATATATACACTTACGTATGGGCTAAAGGATAAATTTAGCAGGTGTGCAGACTGCTGGCTTGTAAGAACACCAACAGGACTTGCTCTACAATGACTAATCCACCATGCCCTAAGCAAAATTCTGAGTATGTCTGCTTGTACTGCATGCACTTTACTACACAATTAGTGACACAATTACCTGAAGTGCAAATAGCCCTAGCTCCCAAAGCCTGGTTGGACAGCCTCCACGTATCCCAACTGCTTGTGTTGCTTTTATGTCTGACACTGGACAGACACAAGAAATTGGGTACTTTGAGGTGCAGTTTCACACTGGCACTTCTCACAAGTGAAGTGGTCCCAGGAACCAGAGGGAGGCAGATGGAGCTGCAAGGAAAGGGAATACTGCATTGTGAATTTGTCAGGAACTGTAAAAAGTTGACATCCTAGAGCTGTCAAAGATTTGGGCTGGCTTAGCAGCAGACAAAAATCACATTCAAAAATGCAAATTTGGGATTGAAGCTCAGTTTCATTTCTTTGTTTTGCCGTTTTAACTTTGATCAGAACTTTCAAAGAATCCATCCTCCAAAAGTCAAGATCTTAAAGACAAATGGAAGGCACAAGTCAGTAAGGAGGGGGAAAGTGCCTGCCAGCAAAACACCCATTTTTTCTCTTATTATTGCCTACGGCTTACCTTTGAATAACGCCTTTGCATTTGTATTAACAATACTTGGCACCACCTGATACATCTGAGATGAAAATGGCCTTCCTTAATGGACACAAAAAGCTACTGAGCAGAGCACTTAAAATGTGTTTGTGAGCGAGAGACTAAAAAGACGTAGGAGATGTGGATGTACACACAAAATAAAAAATACATATTAGAGGAATTTTTTCCTGCCCATCTTACCTTATCCATATTTTATATATTATTTTTTCGGTCCATATAATTGAATCTTGTTTAAAATCAACAAATTCTTCAAAAATGATGTGAAAGTGGTATAAGAATAAAAACAAAAACAAACAATCAAACAGACCATACTTCAATCACTGGAAGTGTTATAATCCATGTGTAAAGTCGTTTTCTCAAAATCTTCGGTTCCTAGTATTAAATGAATGTCAAACTCACTTTCACTTATTTATATTTATTTTACAAGTATCCAGCTTTTCCTATGGAAAGAGTAAGATGATTTTGATGCCAGGACACAGAGGGGGTGTCTCAGAAAACAATCTCACAACTCATAATTCTGCATGTGACATTTTGTGTGATTTTCCTTCCCCTTTCCAAGTCTTACACTGCCAGCTTCAGTAACAGTCTGAGGTCAAAAAATCTCCTTAGCTGCAGGCCACTGTTGTTGTAACTAACAGCTTCTACATCCAAATACTTTTCTTAGGCTGAATACTTTAGAGCAAAGATCAGCTTACTTCAGGCTCTGAGTTCAGTGTGTCTTACAGTATAGGATAAAAACAGAAATCCTCGGTTGATTTCAGTTTCAAGACCATTATTTGTAGCTCTTTTAAATCAGTAAGAAATTTCATATTTATCCAGACAGACTGAAACATTGAGCTATGTGTAATAAAATACTTGCCAGTGAATCAAATAATCAAAGATTTTTGCAATTCCAAATCCTACAGTTTGATCAAATGACAAAAAGTATTTAGGAATACATTATGAAAATTATTTTCTGTTGGTATGAGTTCCCTCAGTTATTGTTTTTTATGATTAAAAATGAAGTATGCCATAGACAAGTTGTTGAATCAAATCAGTATGATACCACCAATATTGTGGGACTACTGCCCAAACCGAAAACAGTGACTAATAATTAAGTGTTTCTTGCCGTAGCTTCTGTATAGTTGGTGACTTCTTATAAAAATGTAAAAAAGAATACTCCACACTGTACTGTAAATCTAAATTTAAAAATGAAGCACAACACTGTATTTTTTTCTTTTACGTTACAACCTATAGTAATGATTAAAGTTACTCATGAGCAACTATTCATCTTCATGAATAATATTTTACAATCTAGACTGTGCCAAATGTGCTAAGTAGTTATATGAATCTGCAAGTACCAGGATTGTAGCATGTAGTGAAAACAATTTTTTATCCAAGAGTCTAAACTACATGGCAAAGTTGGCATGTACAAAGAAAGTCATCTCAGCTCATGCCAAAGGTCACTACTTTTCCAATATTATTTTTCTTTTGTTTTGTAGATTTCAGTACACTGATCTATACCTAAAAGGCTGTCTATTGCAATACCTTGTTGAATTGACTCTTAGAAAGGTTGTAGAGCCAATTTTCACCCTGCACCATAAGTAGATGTAATCACTGATACAACGTGGGACATGTGAATATCTGGCATTCAGGAAAAAAAACAAAACAAAACAAAAAACCTCACATCATTATGAGACAGAACAAATTCTCACCATGGAGATATACCAAATGCTTCTCATAAGAGCAAGTAAAGGGAGAAAAGGCAAAGATGCATATGGAGTAAAGTTGTGGTCTTTAAAGGACAAATGTTATGAGAGACAATCACAAGGAGGTCAGCTCCAACTGGAGAGGGTATGGAGAATTCATTGGTTGGGCTGTTTCTGTTCAACTCAAAGAGAGCAAATCCAGTGAAATGACATTTGGGTTAGATGAAGCTAAATGTACTTTTAGACTATTGCTTTTAAGTTTTTCTTTCTTTGCCAAAGTGTTATGTAAAAATATTTTGTTTTAAGAAGAATTTTTACAACCAAGTCTGTGAATACATATTACCAAATAGAATTAAAAATGTGTAAATTTAGTCATACTGCACAAGGTGTTAAGCGATGGCACTGCATAATCTGTCTGTAGGTTTTTGTCTAAGAATAGAAGAATCATGAG
Organism: Pavo muticus; assembly: GCA_016647715.1. Classification (NCBI taxonomy): domain Eukaryota; kingdom Metazoa; phylum Chordata; class Aves; order Galliformes; family Phasianidae; genus Pavo; species Pavo muticus. The sequence goes on along the minus strand of JACDJE010000127.1, from coordinate 1,798,063 downwards.
ATCACATTCTGAGACAGAAAACTGCAAGAAGCTGAGTATGTTCAGTGATAAATAAAAAAGGAAACAAATATAACAATATTTATTTTAAGTATTCTGAAAGTTCATTTCCAAATGGCTTTACATCATTAGTTACTATGATTTAACACAATTTCCTCTGAATATCAAAAAAGAACATTATAAAAATCGCACAATTCAAAATATAAATTAAAATGTAATCTCAGTTCAAAAATTTCTCATAAAAGAATGATGCCACCTTTGTTCTATCCACAAGACTAAAAATATATATGTATAATTTTCATTTTAACTGCCATGTAAGACATTTGGATAATTCTAGAAAACTAGAATATTTTACCTGCTGCGTGGTCAATTGGTTTGTGCAATACATAGATGCAACCAATTTCTGCATGCCTACTCAGAAAAGTGCTTGTAAGCAAGCACTTAGGGAACAGAAATGCATAAACTTCTTTGCACATAAACTCATATCAAATGGCTTTGTTAAATCAGCTTTATAGTATTGTTTTGCTTCTCAGTAGTCTCTCAGTTTTGGCTGGTGCCATGCCTCAGAAAACAAGAACATGTCCTAAAACAACAAGCTCGAGTGTGGCAGTGTGCTGGAAATAAAACACAAATGGTGCAGGAGGTTTACCAAAAGTCAATGTCTGGCTTATATATACTATGCTCTGATTTTCCTACTCATTTTTTAAGAACTACCCTGCTAGTAGAGCTGTGAAAACTAACAAACAAATGCCAATATATAGCAATAAGTAAACAGTGCAACTACTGCAGTCTGTAAAACTTCAACTGCCTCTCTAATGAGACTTTTGAAAAAGAGATTATAGAGCAAAAGGTGGCGTATCACGTCATTTTAAAGTTCAGCATAAAAATGTAGAGACTAGAACTTTATGCTCAATGCCTAAATCTGGTATTACTGAATTTTGAGCCCTGGCACTTGCAAATTAAAAACGGCTTCTCCAGGTAGAAGGGCGCAGCTGGGGGAGCGAGGGAGTGGAACATCAGTAATTCTGTTTTACAGGAGAAAATATAAGCAAATATGTAAAATACAAGCACTGTGAAAGTAAAGAACTTAAAGAACCTCGTGTTTCTTCAGTTCTGAAGCTTGGACTTTACAATTCCAGCTTTACTGGCATCACAAGCATATCTTGGGTAGAAGGAAGCTGTTATCAGATAGCAAGAGGACACTGACTCCACACCCTGAACCGCAACTCTGAACACCAAGGGTTTGGTCTCACTCTTTTCTGGAGCTCTGGATTCTCCTTCCTGCTCTGAGTAATGGCACTCTCAGGAGTGGGCAAAGGTTGATAGGAGAACATGTCCGGCAGAAGCACAGTTTGGGAAACCTATTTCTTCAAAACTTCCTGCTGTTCTAACAGTCCAGCACTTTCCACTGGTGTTACTTTGGTATTAATCTAAGTATTAATCTATCTGGAAGAGCAAAATGTCAGGATTTCTTGGAAACACAAGGAAAAACACTCAACATTTCATATTTTAGCCAGACTGAGAAGCAAGAAACAGGAATGTCTACTTTCCTCATTTTGGTCCTTCTGTTTTTAAAATGGCTTCTACAAAACCATGAGGGGATTCAAGCTCATTAAAAAAAAACTTAGTCCTATGGGATTTATATAATAGACTTGGTAGTGTTTCATATAACATTTTAGAGACAGCAATCCTACACACAGGGCTGTATTTTAAGTTCTTTTTCATGCTTCAGGATTGAAAAAAAGATGAAGCATTTTAACTAGGAAGGGCTATGAACTTAAAATAAGAGATCAGAAAGGATATGTAACATCGGAGTTAAGAGATGAGAAACCTGCAGGCTTTTTGCACATCCTCAGACTTATCAACAGAGATCCTCTGTATTTTGTCACTGTGTCCAACAGACCAAGCTGAAGAAATTCCTGATTTTATCTTCTCTTTAAACTAATACAGACTACCAATGGAAGTGTCAGTTCTGTTTTCCTGAAAGATGCTGGCTACCCATTCTGATGTTAATGCAGACACCCTGACTATGATGGATGGCACAGTTCATGTAGTCCCACAGGGAACCATAAAGACAAGCAGATCAGATGAGGGTTGAGTATCACTTTCCCAGCCCTGACTGGATAAATTCCCAATCCATTTGAGTACAGCAACACTTGGGCCAGCACAAGGAAGAGGTCAGAATGAAGAGCTGAGAAATGAATTTTATAAGAGGACAGCTGGGTTCAGTGGCAGCAATGGTTTACAGATCAAGAAGGTAAAGCATTACTCCAGCAATAGAATGTCTGATGGAAAAAAAACCAACAGCTTTTCTTCTGTTGTTTATTGTCCAATTGAAGAATTATAGACTCAGATACTAAGTCACAATCCCTGGACTCCTCCTCTGGCTTAACAAAACACATCTAACAGCATGGCATGCTAGAATTTAAACTAGCATGTTTATCCTTTTATTGGTGTTTTGGGCATTATTACATCTCATTTGCTCTAACACTGCCAGTTTAGACTCAGCTTTATACACCGAGCAATTAATGTTTGAGCAATTCACAAGCAAAATCTGTTCACTCAGGCACTGCTCAACAATGTTCTTTGTGGCCTCTGGTCTTGTCCATCTAATCTGGGAATCTCAAAGCAAACAAAACTATAATGTGTACTGAAAAAAAAAGCAAAAAGCCAGGCTGCTAAAAAGATTGATAGGAAAATCACAATACACTAGTTCTGAATATAAATCCGGTCTATAACCCACAAAAGAAGAACAAAAGGCAGTCTTATAGTAGTTCAATTGAGGAATTATTTCAGCAGGAAAGTAATCATTCTTGTCTGTAGTCCTCAATTAGTGTTAACTGTAAGAAAAAGCTTATTAGGAATATTTAAATTTTATACTCCCCCTGTGCAAGCATATCTGAATTCCCAGTAGCCAGTATTAGTGCAAAGTGTATTAATTAAAATGCCACTTTGGGAAATCCTTCTTTATCCAATGTTCATTATTAAGATGAAAGATAGAGAGCAGGTTTTGATTTTCTATAAAGATCTTAGTCATTATGACAAGGATTTAAGTGGTGGAGGAAAGCATTTGGAATGTTAATGGAATTCTGATCATTTTACAAGACTTAGACCTTTTATGACACTTCTGACCCAAATGAGGGATTTGCACAGGTTTGCAAAGATCTAGGACAATGCATTGCCAAAGTCTGGATCCCGGAACTCTTTGGTCACTTTCTAAAGTGACTAATGATTTTTGAATGCTTCAGTTTAGATGACCTTCTATATTAAAACGTACGTACATATTTATTCCACAAGTCCTGCTGGCCTGCCTGAACAATTTAAAAGTTTTACAGTCTATTTCATGGAGCCCTCTTTACCTAGGGTAACTGCTGGCCACATGAGTAAGGGCAAGAATTGTATTCCCATAGCATTTTACTAAATTCATCCTGTGATCAATATGTGCCTTTCAGATCATTATAATCCAATTGTCCCTATCATATGAGGAGCTGCATGAGAAGTAGGGAAGTAGGGCCTGTGCACAGAAGGAGCTGTAGTTCCTTGTGTAACCAGTCATGAGCACTATGCACAAGGAAAGAGACAATCTCACATACAGTACATACCTGGGACCTGTGTATATGGTTCTCCAGCTCTTCCACAACAGGCCTTGACAGACTCTGGCAGAAAGATTTGGATTTTGAAATTCAGGACCCTTTCAAACCTCAGACCAAAATTCCAAGCCTCTTCTCTCTTTTGAAAATGTTGCCTTATGCAACCAAAGACTAAGCTGTAACTTGTTTCTGTGCCCACAGTTTGCAGGGAAATTGGGCCTTCATAATCTGTCAAAAGATCAGAACTTCTCCCTGGCAGCTGGCCCCTCTTTTATACCAACTAAAACTGAGAAATTCTCCTGAAAAAATAGCCTTCTGAGAGACACCTAAGCCTTTTCGGAGACTGACTCTGAAGCTAAGAGGGTATCTCTATATTCCTGCCTGATGTTTGAGCTGACTGCAGTGCAACTCTCACCTCCTTTGGAATTCCTCTTGGAATTTGGTCAGGTGTAGTTGTGTCTATGCCAGTGTTTATATTTCCACTCTTCTAATAATGTGTGAGTGGGGAAAATGTGACCACTGCACTTAAGTCTATGTTTTCTTGTTCCTTCTCAGTGACATCGAAGAAACTGAACTGAAAGTGTTCAGACTGCATTACTGTCTAGAGGCAAAAATTCCTGTCATTGCTGCCCCTGCAAAACAGCTGATATGGAAAAGGAGCTAAATATAGACTAGGTGCCTACAAGCTTACAATAGCATAGCAAATGTAACCTAAGATGCATTAGTAGAAATACTCCCATCAGAGGTGAAGAACTCTAGGAGATACTGTAAGATTATCACCGAGGGACAGTTAAAGATTCTGATCACATGCAAAATGAGGAAAAACTTCTTTTCTTTGAGGGTGACAGAGCACTGGAACAGTCTGCCCAGAGAAGGTGTGGAGTGTCCTTCTCTGGAGATACTCAAAACCTACCTGGATGTTTTCCTATGCATCCTTCTGTATGGAACCTGCTTTAGCAGGAGCATTGGACTCAATGATCTCCAGAGGACCCTTTCAACCCCTATGATTCTCTGATTCTGTGATTCTGTTAAATATGAATTAATGTGGTATAGGCTGGGGAAAAAAAGGGTACCATGATGACTATTGAAATGGGAAACAGTTTACGAAGACAGTTCAGAAGAGCTCTACTTTGTTTAGGCAAACAAGGCAAATACTGGAACAGAACATATGCTAATTGCCTATAAATACATCAATGAGATAAACAATGAGGAAAATATTTAAACTGGAAACCAATGATGGTACAAGAAGACAAAGTGCAAACCAATAATTAATAGATTTAGCATATAATTTGGAAAGGAAATCCCAAATATTGTAGAAGTGTCACAGATTTGCTTTTGGAGAAGTAAGTCTAGAGCAAAGCAGTATAAGTGTGGTTGTTTGTTCTTCTGTTGTTGTTGCTGTTATTCCAATATGTAAATAAGATAAAATTATAAGCGTGGCATGGTGGCAATGATAATAGAGTATATTTACAACAATTGAAAGACTCAGCATTGGGCATCCTTTAAAATACGCTGTCCATGTGTGTATTTGCACAATAGATGTTCATACACCAGCCACAGGAGACAGGAGGATCGTTTAGCTTTGCTGCAGAACAGCCACTTGCCTAATAGCTTTATAAGCCATCTCTTATGTCCTTCACTTCCCAGATGAGTAACGAAATGACACAGTCAGTCAGTGGCACCTTGGCAGAGCAAAACTAAGTGGCACATTTATTTCCAGTACAGGATCCAGTCTGAAGACATCTAGGGTAGGATTTGACTACTCTAATGCGGGTGTTGTCTACATCTGAGCTCGTCACCTGGCACTAATACCTCTTCACTTTGTAGTTAGTGAAGAGTTAGTAAGTCTAATTCTTTCTCTGGCTGGAGGTTAGGCTCTGATTCATCTCACCCTGAAATAGGCAGTATGTTTGGCCAGATGGATCTCATCCTTATCCCACAGAATACATAATCCACAGAAACAAATTCCTATTGACTATAATGGGAGATCTGACAATTAGCTCAGCTCACCATGTTGCAGACCCCTAAAACTGGGTGAGATGAAGTTATCTTCTGCTCTGATTTCTAATAAAAATAACCACAATTTTCAAAGAGAAACAAGAAACCAAACAAAGCCAAATGATCTTCTAATACAAACTATTCACTACATTGCAAACACAGGATAAAAGTTGTGCTTAAGGGTTCATTATAAAGGATTTGCCTGCTGGAAGATGAAATTATCCTAAGCCTCTGCTTTTGAATTTTCAGTCCAAGTATGGAAATATCACAAAAGAAAGTGAACTTCTGTTTACTACCCTCATGGCTAGGTAAGCAGCCAGCATTTGGCAGCTATGACAAACCTTGGCTCACTTAAGTTTCATGTCAAAGATTTAATGGACAGTTTGCAAAGGTTAGGACTCTGCAGCATAGTGGCAAACAGCTTCCTTCTGCCAGGGCCTGTAATTTTACAAACATGAGTGTTGTGATTTTATGATCTGTGGGCTCAACAGATGAAAGGCAAATTTGAAATGTATTTTCAGCATGGTTCTGAACTACCCAGAAAAACTGTATCTAGAGTTACCATACATCTTCAAAATTTTTGACTCAATGGATGATTTAAACATATACTTGTCATGGTTTACATGCTGACTGTTGGGGATGCAGCACTTAGATCTATTTGTCCTAGGCTAAGGCAATGCAGAGAACATAGCACGATCTCAGGTCAAATTTAAGTTTTACTTACTTGTTTTGCTTTGAGTTACATTCCCAAATGTATTGTGATTGTAACAGTGATTCCATGAACAAGGAAATATGGATCGACTGATTTATCTAGAAGAAACAGAGCCATTATTTCAAAGTGCACAGAAAAGACAGAAATAATTTTGGTAAGATTTATTGTTGTTTACACTGAGAAATTTTATTAGTTGTTTGCCACCACCAAGAAAAGTAAAGGAGCTTAAAAAGTAATCCTAAAAAATTACTGAAATGCTCTAGTTGCTATAAATGTGAAGGTTTAACAGATCAAAAGGAGCTCTGCTAAAAACACCACAAAAGCATATTCACCGACAGTTTAGTGGCATTGTTTTCCAAAAAACAGGCCTTACTCAGATCTAATCTTGTAGCATGAGAGACTCTCAGTGGATAAGGAACTGGTTGGAATGCCACTGGCTCTATGCCCAGATGGATGTCAGTGATGAGTAGTGTCCCCCAGGGGTCTGTCATGGGATCAGTGCTCTTCAACGTCTTTATCAAGGACATAGATTATAGGATTGAGTGCACCCTCAGTAAGCTTGCAGATGACACCAAACTGAGTAGTACAGTTGATAAGAGAGAAGGAAGGGATGCCACCCTAAGGGTAAACCTAGTGAGGTTCAACAAAGCCAAGTGCAAGACGTTGAACTTTGGTCCAGGCAATCCTAGCTATGTATATAGACTGGGAGAAGAACTTAAGAGCAGCCCTGCTGAGAAGGACTTGGGGGGTCCTGGTAGATGAAAGACATAACATGAGTCAGCAGTGTGTGCTTGCAGCCTGGAAGGCCAACTGTATTCCGGGTTGCATCAAAGAGGGATGGTCAGCAGGGGTGGGGAGGTGATTGTCCCACTCTACTCTGACCTTTGGAGGTTCCATCTGGAGTACTGCATCCGTTTCCAGGCTCTCAACATGTGGAAGATGTGAAGAGGTTCCAGAGAAGGGCCACAAGGATGATCAGAGGGCTGGAGGACCTCTCCTACAAAGACAGGTTGAGGGACCTGGGCTTGTCCAGTCTGGAGAAGAGAAGGCTCTAGGGAGACCTCATTACTGCCTTTCAATATTTAAAGGGATATTATAAATGGAATTTTTTTTTTTTTTTTTACATGGGTAGACAGTGCTAGGACAATGGGGGAATGGGGTTTTAAACTAAAGGTGATAAGATTAGATGTAAGGGGAAGCTTTTTCGCTGAGTGGTGAGGCACTGGCACAGGCTCCCCAGAGAGGCTGTGGATGCCCCATCCCCAGAGGTGTTCAAGGCCAGGTTGGATGGGGCCCTGAGCAGCCTTGTCTGGTGCTTGATTTAGTGGCTGGCAATCCCGCTCATGGCAGGAGGGTTGGAACTAGGTGATCTTTAAGGTCCCTTCCAACCCAAGCTATTCTATGATTCTATATTCATTTCCTTCATACATGTGCCTCTTTAATGAGGAGAAAAGGACGAGGAACCCACTGCCTACAAACACCAAAACCATTTTTCGTGCTTTTCACTCGGCTGCCCTGTGTTTTCACGAAGGAAGAACAGCACACCACACACCAGCACCCGTGGCCGCGGCCCTCTCCCTGCCCTTACCCTAGCCCCTTCCCCCTCCTGCCAGTCGGAAGCCGCGCAGACGAAGGCGGCAGACCGCCCCGCTTCCAGCCCGGCAGCGCGGCCCTGAGGGGCGGTGAGGGCCGTCCCGCCCGCTCCGACCGCCCAATGGGAGCGGCGGATGTTAGCGGGCCGGGAGGTGGTGGCGTTGCCACAGCAGCGGCGGCGGAGCGGGGCTGGGTTGGGCGCTGGCGGTCGGGACGCGCCATGGAGGGGCTAGAAGGTGAGCGGTAGCGGCGGCGGGCAGCCAGAAAGGCCCCAGCCCTCCGGCGGGACAGCGGGGACCGCTCGGGGAGGGCAGCGCAGCGGCTTCTTGGTGCTGCGGGCGCGTCTGGGTGGCGGCGGCGGGAGCTGCGGGCTGGGCGCCGCCTTCCCCTCGCTCGGAGCCCCCGGGGCCACCCGGCCTCGTCGCGCCATAGTGCAGGGGAGCGCCGCCGGGCGCGCTTCGGTGGTCGGCGAGCGGAGGGGAGAGGGTGTGGGTCCAGGCGGGCTGGGGGGTGCCGGCGGGCGGGGCCGCGCTTTGTCCCCGTCTCCGCTTCGCTGCCGCAGCCCGGCGGGCGGGCTGGGCGGTTCCGCCGCTCGCTTGGTGCTCGGGGCCCGGGGACGCTGCCGCGGGGAGGCTGTCCCCGCTTCGCTTCTTTAGCTCACGGAGGATGAAGTCATGGTACACCCGTAATTCCTGAGGAGTGTTCGGTGCCGCGAAAACGAGGTGTGTGTTTGCTGACAGAGTATTTGCAACTTTATCCCGTCCCAGCTGGTTCAATGAAGATATCATCACCCTTCCGACTATCCCTCGCAGTGAGATGCCAGCCTGGAACTTAAGAAGTTGCAGCTTGTCTTAGAACGCTTAGTAAATCTGCCATTACTGTGTTTGATGAGCTGCTTTAACCATATTAAGAAAAAATGCAGCCTTGTTCTGAGTAACTGTCACAAAATAGTCCTTGAGGCTCCCATGCTGTGCTTCGTGGGCAATAACTGTGTGTTTAAACAGGGGTGAGCACTAGCTAGCCTTTGTCCTTTGTCCCTCCTAGCACTGAGGGAGAGCAGGAGCCGTTCTCAGTGAATGTCTGTCCTTTCTCTGATAGATGTTATGGTCATCAGACTCTGCTCCTATGATAAGTGATTTCAGCAAGACTATAGATCAGGGCAGCATGATTTGGCACCAAGAGGTTCTCTCTTATTTAATTTGCTCTTATGCCTTCCCTGTGAGATTTTAAAGGTGATGTCCAGTGGTTTATCGCATATTTTGGGTGTAGTTTTTTTTGGCCTCTGACTGATGACAATCCTATGCTGCCTGCCTAGAAGGGAGAAGCTTGCTTTGGTTTCGAGTCAGCTGCATGTTTGCCTGCAGTTGGGACTGCATATCATCTGCAGCCCATCTATCAATTGATTGATTTGGCTGTGAGCTAATTTAGTGAAGCCAGCTGTGTTGTATAAGCTCCATAACAGAGGGTAGGGAGAATGGTCATCTACAGATTACAGAAGGCTAAAAAAGTTTGTCGTCGTTGGGTTGGATTTCTCTCTGTTCTGACTGCTGGTTGGCATGCCTTCTGTGGAAGGCTTCCATTTGCATTGTTTCAGTAGGTATAGGTAGTGGTGGGAGAAAGAACTTTTAAATTGTAGCACTGACTCTCGTGTTTACTCTCAGCCCTTCCTTGAAAGCACTTTCAAAAGCTTGAGTTTATCAAGAGGTATTTTGTTTTCCGTGGCATGGAATGTTCCTTCTGAACACTCAAGATCAATTTGAGCATAGCACAGGTAATGAGACATTTCTAAAACTTGAGATGACCTTTGTTCTCAAGACTCGTATCCCACACAGTAATCTAGCTTCTTTGAAACTAGATAATACAATTTTCTGCATCTTTTGAGGTTAGTTTTCTTTCTTTCTTTAAACGTTGCCAAAACACAACATACTGTTTCTTCTCAAAACATAACCCATCAGTGCTCCTTGAGTTGCACTGTACATAAGTATACAGGGCTTTTGTGTACAGGTTTTTCAGTTTAAGATGTCTCTTTTGCACATTAAGTTAGGCTCTAATGAGGTTCATGTAGGAAGATGGCCTCAAGAGAGGAAAACATAGGCAAAGCCAACAGTGAAGATGGATTATTTTGCGAGGTGGTGTGCTTCTCTCCACTTACTGCTTCACCGGTGACTCAGAAGAAAGTTGCTGGTTGCCATTTTGGATTAAATTTGTGTTGAGGAGCACTGTTGCCCAGTCATTCATCCAGCATGGAAGCAAGGACTGCTCCTGAAATCCGGCTCAGCCTGTTCCTTGTCTGGAGTTAGGGCTCAGCAAAACCAATTCCCAGGGCTGATTTGTGCAGCTGGTCTGGGGAGTTGTGAGGTGAGGGATATAATTAGAGTGCAGGGCAGGACTTTGGCTTTTGGCTGCATTCTCTTGGTGTGTTCTTGTGGTGGTGGAAGGGCCGTCAGGCATGAATTGCTTGGCCAGGACATCTTGCCTTCAGAAGCTGATGCTTTATTTTCTGAAGCTCAGCAATGTAGAGGTGAGATCTGTTTTATTTCTGACAATTCAAGCATGCTTTTAATAAGAAGTAACTTTACACAGTTTATAATGATTCTTTCCATTATACAAAGAGTTGAATGTGTATTAGTTGGCTTGTTGAGCTGCATTAGTGACATTTAAAAAGTGGAATAGTACTTTTTATGTTGTGACTGCATTTTTCTCACTGTGCACCAGTTTAAATGTTCAGTAAAATGGCAAAGTAGCTTTCTGTACAACATAAACGTTGCTTTCAAAATTCACTTGTGCTGGTTTTTTGAAGTCTGCTTTATTTTTTCAGTTGTATACCAGGACTGGTGTATTACTAGACTAGTGCTGAAAGTCAGATTTAGAACTACAAAGCTTTGTAAAATGGAATCTGTGCGCACATTTCAAGTGACAAATTTGTTACGTGCTTTGAAAGTTGTATCTCGGATTCCTGACTTGACATTTATTACTTTGTAGCCCGTGTGGGTTTGACTGTTCTTCAGTTCATTTATTTAATTCGTTTAATTTCCTGGCGAACGTACTGAGAGCAATGACTGCAGGAAGCAGTGATCTTTAAGGTGAGTTAGAAGCCCTGCCCTGGGTAACCTAGTGTGTGCCAAGTCTGAAGGCCACTTCCCATGGTTTGGTTTGTGCTGGTGGCTCTCCCTGCTGGATGGCAGGAGGGGAGCTGTCACATCGGTGCAGTCATCTCTCTCCTTTGCTGAAGATGATGGAGGAGGGGCCCAAGCACTGAATTCCTCACTTGAGCAGGAGCAGTCTAGTGGTGGCATTAGATCAGCTGCACTCTGGGCTCTTGTTTTTTCTGGGAGGGTGCCGGCAGTTGCTGCTGAAGCTGAAGAAGTGGTTATTCCCACACTTGTTCACAGCCGTCCCAGCAGGTCAGAATGGCTGCTGACTGGAGGGTGAAGGGCACAGGGCAGCTGTGGATGAGGGGCAGCGCCCACTGAGCCCCAGCAGCTGGGGAGGGCTCAAAGGGGATGGCTGGCTGCGGGCTGCAGCCTGAAGCTTCCTCTGCACACGCCAAGCAGGGTCTGTTACTGCCATTAAGCATTCAGGCTCTGAGCAGTCTGGGTGTGTCCCTGTGGACTGTCAGTAATAAAGCTCGCTGTATAGCATCTCCTGGGAGCTGAGGGCTGTGCTGAAGGAGCGTTTGTTTCTGGACCTTTCGCTTACCCTGATAGTGTCTGAGACCCCACCCCAAACAGTTGAGGCATAATACTTTGGGGTTTAGTATTAGTAACGTGACCGCTGGATGCAAGTGCATGTGCTTGCTTTCTCAGTTTGTGAGTGAGCCAATGCCCACTTCCTTTGCCTTATTCCTTTTTTTTTCCTTCTGCTATAGGAAATTATTACTTTGTTTTCAAAAGAGAAATAATGATGCGAGCTTCCTTTCCCTTTGATGTACGTCTTTGTCTTGCCTCTGGATGTGTACAGCAGCTTCCTTACTTTGGCAGCCATTTTCTTAAGCTGCATTTAAGGGAGCCTCCTGCATTTCTGTAACACTCTGGCTTTTTTTTTCTTTCCAGAAAGTATGTAATTTGTCTGAGAGAAGGAAAAATTAATGTTATGGTACTGTTCTTAAATCAGCAAGCTGGAAACTGCTGCAGTCTGAAATCCAAAACTAACATCAATGTATATATTTTTAAGAATGTATTACTCTAGTAGCTATTAAAGCATAGTAAGTAACTTTGCGTTGTACTGCTGTGTTTTACCCTCTGGTAAGTGATATAATGTTTACATTTAATATACTGAATAACCGTGGACAAGTTTAGTTTTTTCATACCTTTTTTATTTTTGATTAGTGCTTATGTTTTGGGAAAGAAACTGAAATGAAATGTTTTGGGGGCTGCCAATGCAGGGCTGGCAGAGTGTAAGATCAGCGTGAGGAGGCCGGGCTGCGCCTGGCTACCTACTTACTGTCAGCACAATTCTTCAACCACACGTAGATTTTGCAAGTCATGTGCTTTCTAGTGGCGGGTAGCTGATGTTAAAGCTCATTAACAGAAGACCAAATAGCGTGTTTGGAAGACAGATCAATCACATAGCACTACTTAATTGCCTTGGGTTTTGATGTGGTTCTGTATGCGTTGAAGGGGAAGCGCTCATAGGTTTTTATTGTTCAGTGTCACAACTGAGTGCCTCTCCAAAGTGCCTGCACACCTGCACTCAGTGTGCAGAACAAATTGAAGGAGTTGGAGATCTGTGCGCACCTGCAGGGCTGCAGTGTCACTGGGACCACAGGAACGCAGCAGTGGCTGCTGCACTGTGGTTGGGTACAGGCTGTGCAGGAAGAACCAGCCAGATGGCAAGCAGAGGTTGCCTTTGTGTGGGAGAGCAGTGGAGGCTTACTGTGGGATTGAAGAGGATCAAAGATAGCAAGCAGAGCAATATGGGATATGTTGTTTTTGTATGTCTGCTACAAGCCACTTGATGAAGTAGATGAGGTCCTCTTCAGATAAGAAGGAAGGAGCCTCAGCCCTCACAGGAGACTTAACCCACCCTGTTATCTGCTGGAGAGACAAGTCAGCAGGGTATGAGCAGTCCAGAAGTCTTTTGATGCGCATCAGTGACAACTTCTTGACCCAGGTGAAGATAGACATGGAGAGGTCTGCTGGACCTCACAGCCGCAAACAAAGAAGCATTGCCTGCAGGGGTGAAGGCCAGGGCAGCCTTACTTGTCTTGACCATCGGATGAATGCATTCAGGGTCCTGAGAAGAGAGGGCAAAAAGGAGAATCTGGACCCTGCGCTTGAGGAGAGAAGACTTTGGCCTGTTTAGGGATCTGCTTGGAAGAATCACATAGAAGTCGCCGTGGGGAAAAGAAGTTCCAGGAAAGATAGTTATTTTTAAGGATATTTAGTGTGACATCAGCATGTTTTCACATTAGAAGTTATGCCTCAGATGAGAAAGGGAAGAAGAAAGGGTAGAGAAAAGGGGAACACACCATGATACATGTTTTGCATGTGCCTCTATTACTGTTCTAGACTGCGTGCATTTCACTTCTCAGTCACAAAAAGAACTTATTCGCAGAATCCTCCTCCAGGTTGTCACTCTGAGACAGAGGGGTTCTCCTCAACATGTTATTTTCAAGGAAGTAATGCAGAACTCACCATAATCAGACTCATGTTCGATACAATAACAGTAATTTTGATAAATATAGTACACTTGCATTGTCAGGCTGGAGAGCTGATATAGGAATATACAGGAGGTACTATGAAAGCCTTACTGAAGCTTTTCAGCTTGAAGGAATTGAAGTTTTGCTGCTTTCTGATATCTTTAGTAAGCAGAATGACAGGTTTACACAAGATTAGACTCCGTTGTCAATACAGTCATAGAAAAGAATTAATCTCTTCTCTGAAGCTAGGCATAGATAGAAGTAGAGAGAATCATAGAATGGCTTGGGTTGGAAGGGACTTAAAGATCACCTAGTTCCAAACCCTTGCTGTGGGCAGGATTCCCACCCACCTGATGGGGCTGCCTAGGGCCCCATCCGGCCTGGCCTTGAACATCTCCAGGGATGGAGCATCCACAGCTTCTCTTGGCAGCCTGTGCCGAGTGCCTCACCACCCTCTGAGTAAAAAATGTCTTCCTAGCATCTCCTCTAAATTTCCCCTCTTTTGATTTAAAGCAATTCCCCCTTGTCCTATCACTATTAAACCACGTAAAAAGTTGGTAGAAGTAGATAGATTTACTACTTATTGTGAATAACCCGATGGCATAAAAACTTTGAATTATTCAAGAAGGCTGAATAGTAAAGAAAGACCTTACTATGATTTCCTTTTGTTTTCTCTAACTCTTCCTGCTTACTAGAGTGTGGCATGGGCTAGTAAGGGCTATGTTGGGATGTAAATCATTCCCATCATCAAACGGAGTTCAGCAAAGCACTGCCCATTGTTAAGCAGAATGATGTGTGATTTTTTTTTTTCCATTTTTACTTCAGACTTAATTTTTTCAAAATAACAAGAACTTGTAGAATTAACATTCCGTTTTTGCAATCATCAGACCAGATCAGTGCTGCTTAGTGGACATCTGTTGGAGTCTGATGGCCCTCATGAAACAGTGCTATGGCTTTATGATACAATGAGGGGAGTATGTGCACTGGCTTGTTTTTTTTTTTGGTACCTGAAGCATATGGATTTAAGCACAAAATAACTGGCTTTTGGGGATGGGAGTTGTGCCAAAAAGAATACATTCAATTTTCCAGGAGAATTTGGCATGCACTCTTCCACAAATAACTTTCAGTAGTTGTAGACCACTTGTCAAGTAGGTGATGCCAAGGCTGGAACTCATACCGGAGTGTTTCAGCATGCTTGAATGCAGTGGGACTTGGTGGTTCTTGTTATTACAGTTGTCTGGCCAAAGTCATTTAGTACTGTCATTGCTGCAGATAAATTAAAGGCTTAGAAGGGCAATCAAACAGATCTCATAACATTACAAAATACTGTTATTAAGACTAAGTACTGCTTTAATCTTCGTAGTCTTATTTCTTTGGAGCATTCTGCACCTTAGATATAAGTATGTGCAGATGTACATGGAAACGCACAGCTTTCCAGAAGTGAAAACTGTAACGAAACTTCAATTAATAACTGCTTGCAGTACTGAAGGCTTCTGCTCCTTCTCAGTATGCAGTCTATTTACACAACTGCTTATTTCTTCAGCACGACAGTGGGATCTAACATTATGGCTGGGACTGCATCATATCAAACTTGTATGTTTCAATGGGCCCACCCATTATTGTACAGCAGAAGATAAATCTGAGAACTGACAGCTTGTACTTTCCACTCTAAATTAGTTGCTGTGTTTGAATGTGGCGGGGAGAGGAGGAGCTGTACCATAGAAATCTAGCTTTCAAAGAAGTTTAAATTCATCTGCAGCTGTACTAAAAGCCCTGTGCTGCATCAGAGGCTCTGTGAGGCCCTGTTGTCAGACTTCGAGGTGCACCCAAACTTCTCAGCAAAACTCCAGCCTTGAGAAGAGAGAAAGTACAGGAGATTAGACTGTGACCGCATCCAAAAGGAATGTGTGGAATAACTTACTCATGTGCAGGTAGAAAAAGAAATGAAAAATGAAAGATTGTTCAGAAACGCAAGTGATGAATCCGAGAATTCGGTCATGAGATTGGGAGTTTTATTAACAAAATTGCAACAATCTGATGACTTAATTATTGACAACCATCGCCTTAGTAGGTTGAACTCTGTTTGTGAGACCTGATCTTGGGCAGACAGTGGAATTGGGCGTAAAGCTGCATATGATAGTTCGGGCAATATTCAATGAAAATACTTCTTCCATTGGTATATACATGACTGTCTTGAACGTAATTTTCTTACAGAATGATGTAATTATTACTGTTTAAGTTAACTGATGTTATTCATGTTTAAAACTGGCACGTAAATTGCTGGTGATATCCCTGCGCTGCCCCCAGACTTCAAAGAAGACTGAACAAAAATTTAGGAACTGCTTTGATGCTATTTTAGAGCCAATTTCTATTCTCCTACTCATGTGCCAAGTAAATCCTTTCTTCTGTTTCTTGATTCAGGTGTTACCTTTCTATTTTCCCCTCTTTCCCATACAACCAAGTTGAATCTTTTACCTTTCTTACTGTTGTATCTTTATTATTCTGCATGTTGCTGTATTCCTTTTCCCTGCCCTTCTTATCTTGTCAGTGGTTTTGATGGTGTTGGGGTGGTGGTGTGCTTCTCATTGGCCTTGCCTGAAGGCCATGGTTGGGGATCTTTACAGTGTTTTACAGCCTATGATGGAAAAGAAAGTGATTGTGACAGGAGAGAGTTCCAGTGCACAGCTGTGGAGGATCCTCTGCAGAGCTGTCCTGGGTGCTCGTATAACGCAGAGTATGAAGTACCAGAACTGTCAGCTTGTGCTCTTTAATAAATGGATGTCTGCCTTTTGATTTATTCTTACTTATTATTGTTTTTAAGCCTTAAATGCACTGAGGAGTGCCTTATCAGGAAAAGAGGCCCCTAAGCTGCTACTCTTTGAATTGCTACTGTAGGGAAAACCTTGCTGAAGTTATTTGTGATGTAAATATGACTTCCGACTAGGGAGAAAAAAAATCGATTAGAAATCCTCAAACTTTTCAGCCGTAACATTTTCCTTTTGTTTACTCATCTTTGATTCTATCAGGCTAAAATCACACCAAATGAGATTTTTCATTCTGCTTTTTATAGCAATTATTCTGGAAAACTATGACCAACCGTGGCCATTCATTTCAGTGAAAAATGTTATCGTCTTTATTGCTGGTGTTAGAGGTGCTAATTTTAATATTACTAATGGGAAAAGAAATATGTTAGTGCTTTTCTCCCCTTTGCTTTCATTTTTGTCTCCTGTTATTTGCATACCTACTGTGCAACAAGTGCTAGATATTGTATGTTATTGCCTTTAGGAAAAGAAAAAGCAAACCCACCAACCTTTTTCCAATTTTCACAATTTTATTGCCATCTTTTAGTTTAAAATGAGCAAGTTTCATGTTGATGTTGCTCACCCTTCTGTAAAGGAAGGCTCCTGAGCTCTTGAAAAGGAAGTGTTAACATGTTACGGATTTATTTATTTTTTAATTCTCCATTTTTACTTAAGAATAAAATCAGTGAGGAAGAAGCAAAGGGATAAGCACAGTGGGTTTGGGGTCGGTGATCTGTGTTACAGAGGAGGTTCTGGCAGTAGCAATAGCTCTTGGCGAATGTGACTGAGTACCTGCCAGCAGCAAAGGAGAGTTAGGAATGCTGTAAGGAAATAGAGCTCGGTAACTGTAGCTGTTGAGTGCTAATTAGCATTTGTTATGTGTTGAAATGCCGTGTGTAAATACTGCCGGATTAGCTGAGCATCTGTCAAGTCTGCTTTTTTTCATGGTGAATTCAAATATAAACATAAATTCCTGAGTGCAGTAAAAAGAAGAATATGGTGGAAGAAGTAGCTATTGTGCTATATTAGATTGTAGCTATAGTACTGTGTTCAGTTTTGGGCACCTCGGTACAGAAAGGACATTGAGGTGCTGGAGCAGGTCCAAAGAAGGGCAACAAGGCTTGTGAAGGGCTTGGAGAATATGCCCTATGAGGAGAGACTGAAGGAACTGGGGCTGTTTAGTCTGGGGAAAAGGAGGCTGAGGGGAGACCTTATTGCTCTCTTCCAATACCTGAAAGGTGCTTCCAGTGAGAGCGGGGCTGGTCTCTTCTCACTGGTGACAGGATGAGGGGAAATGGCCTCAAGTTGTGCCAGGGTGAGTTTAGGTTGGATAACAGGAAACACTTCTTTACAGAAAGGGTTGTTAAGCACTGGAATAGGCTCTCTAGGGAGGTGGTTGAGTCACCATCCCTGGAGGTGTTTAAAATCCGTTTGGATGTGGTGCTCAGGGCAGTGATTTAGCAGAGGGTTGTTAGAGTTAGGGCAGTATGGTTAGGTTGTGGTTGGACTTATGATCTTTAAGGTCTTTCCAACCTGAGTGATTCTATGATTCTGTGATTCTGTTCTTCATTCACCAAGGCAGATATTTGAAAGAATTTGTCTCTCAGTCGAATCTTTAATATTATACTATGCACCTGCTCACAAGATCACTAATGGTTATTTATTTCAGCCAATTTCTTGAAGGCACAAATGTTGTCACTTTGTATTTCTGTGAAATGCCTCTCTCACTTGTTGGCAGAGCTGAGACTTGTATTAGAATAATGTCATAAAATAAGGTTGTTTATTTTTAAAAGCAGAAGTGACTTTGCACTGATATCTGTCAGCATTATTAAGAGTGCTGACAATCCAGAAGAATGAAGTAATGAAAGAAGGAAGTCTGTGCATATCTGGTATTTTTGATTGGGAGAATTGAGGGATGCCTCCAACCGTTGCCTCTTTGCTTACCCTCGAGAAAAGCAACAAGGGCAGGTAATGTATGAGCAGTTTGCATCTTGTTGCTTGTGATTAATGTTTAAAGAAACAGACCTGTGGTAAAAATTTCAGGTACGATAGTTTAATGTAGAGGTTGGAAACATACCACCAACAGTAATTTAAGAAAAATAACCCTTCTTGTTATGTATTGTTAGCATGCAAATGTAATTCAGATGCAAGAATAGAAGAAAAGCAAGATTTACCTGGAATGTTTTCTTTCCTGCTTTCCCCCTACTTGTGTAAATACAAATACATGTGCATTTAGATGACAGGAATGGAAACTTAATTATTACTTAAACTATACAACTCAGTTACTGTCTGTGCAGTACAGCTATGCTGTGATATGGGCCTATTCATGTCTACATGGAAAAGGTGTATAAATTAATGAGAATATGATATATACAGAAGTGTCTTCAACTGGAGAACACTTTTTGTGTGATTTTTAATTCTTAAAAACTGTGTTGTAGTATATTGATTAGTTCATTATACGCATTTACATACTATTGACATGTTCTATTCAAGTAAGTAAAAATGGCAGATATAGATTTAATGGTTATGTGTTGCTGCTAGAAACCTCAGTTAATCTCAACCTTTAAACTTGAAAAATTCATTTATTGGGAACCGTGGCCACTTGAATCTACGTTTACTTGCCTTGAAACATTTTGTTCAGCTTTCTATTTTCTATAGGACTGATACTCTGGTCCTAATTGGTGTGTATGTATGTTTAGTTGGAAAATTGTTTACTACTGAGGAACTGGGAAAAAAACTAATTGAAACTTCGAACTTTCTTCTGTTTATAACTTTTAGTTTCAGCCACTAGTTAGCCTAAAGGGCAAATCAGTTGAAGGGACTTCTGTTTTAACTGCATAAATAGAGGGAGCTGTACTGTCAGATTGAGTACAGAGGAAGAAACTGGCATGTCTTAAGCTTGATCCAAATTTATTCCCTCTTTATTGATGTATATGTGTATATTCCTATATCTGTGTTACGGTGCCTAATGCAATAGGTACCTGTCATTCGTAAACCTTATGGAGCTTTTCATCTCTGCCACAGCTCCATCACATAATGCGTACTACATGAATATACTGGCTTGAATAAGCTTGGATACTGTGACTTGTTAGGTTTTTTTTATCTGGTTCTATCAATCAGTCAGTGCTTGAATAGAAAGATCTGAAATGTTTGTGTAAACTGTGAGCTTATAACCTACATAAAATGTCTCATAAAAATAGCCTTTAAGAATTTTTCTTTCTGAGGGAAAGCGGAAGTTTAACTAAATAGAGAGGAATAAGTGATGGGATGTGACTTTCATGTTCTGACAGGTGGTTCTCTTTCATAGACACAATCCCCACTAAGTATTGTTGCTCTCCGTGTCTGTGCATGTCTGGGCTGTCAGCGAGACTTGTAGTGAATGAGTCCTTTTTGTGCTGTTGTGCAGGCATTCCTTTAAAGGTGCAAAGTCTCATGTTCTAGATCATTAGAGCTCATGCTGACTTTTTACTGGGCTGGGCTGCTTTGAAAAGTCTGTAAGGAGTTGTGTATCACCCTTTCCTTTCTGATCAGTGCACTCTTTGCACGGTTCAAAGAACACATACTTTAACAGTGACAGCTGTTGTCATTGCAAAGTATATGAGGTTAGCAAGCTAGAAAGAATTCTTTTTAGTACAAATTTAAACAAATTTTCTTACGGAATTATGTTTGTGGTTTTTTTTTTAAGGTGAGGTTGCAGTGCAAACTGGAGATCTGTTGCCATGTAGGATTTGTGGAAGGACTTTCTTTCCAGCAGCACTGGTAAGTGCTATGAGCACTGTTGGCTTTTACGTCTGGTAAGTCAATATGAAAGTTAAGCAATGATCAGCGTAATTAAATAAAGAAGATCTAGATTGTCTCTGTTTTCTATTTTTATTTTTATTCAAGTTAACAATTCCCCTTGTTTCAGTCTTGAAGCTCCTTAAAGATTAATTGTATTTTGGCATCCTGTCACATTCTGAAAATTCAGATGCTTCTAAAGACATTTTCTCTGGTGCCACAGAATCATTCCTTGGCTCTGCGAACATGAGGCCTAACACCATGCCATCCTACCTAGCAAATGAAGTGTTCTGTTAGCAGTTTTCAAAATTCCCTCCTATCCAGTCTTAATATAAGTTGAATTGTCCTTAAGCGTGAATATGAATTTCAGACAGTTTCTGTTCCATCTTTCCTCTCACTACAAATGCTGCCTACCTGCATATCAGTTTTTTTATTTGTAAGGAGCAAATACAGATGCCTGCCTTTCTTTTCCTTGCTCAGATCCCAAGTTTTTGTGATCATGTATTTACATTTGTGAGTTCCTGTACTTCTGTTTGACTGTTTACGGGCTGGTTCGGCCCAGTGCCGTGACTAGTGGGGCGGAGGGATTTTGCAAAATCCGCGCCTCTGGAAAAGGGAAACAGGGGACCCCAAAATAATTAAAAATAAAATGGCAACGATCTGAGGAGAAACAAACTAATTTACCAAATATGGTATCGGAATGCAAGATAATACACTATAACACAATATAATTAGAATTGAAGCTAATAAATCAAATATAATGAGAGGGAGTGTCCAAAAGCTGGGTAGGCCTCACCATAACGCTGAGGTGAGATACGCAGTCCGGTCAAGCAGCAGGGAGAGAGTCTGACAAAGAGGAGCCCAGTCAGATGACCTACCAAGGCCTTATATCTCTTCCCGCTGAGCAGAAATGATAACAATACACCGAACAGTCTTCTGGGGAACGTAGTTCTTCTCTTCTCTTCTGGGACAGCTACCCAGAACACTTTAACTCCCAGTGCACTACATGATGTTATGATGTGGAATACCGATAACCAAAAATCATAAAACCATGACACTGTTAAAAAAAGTAATGGCTGGCATAAGAATTTGAGCGAAAGCAGTCTGATCTTACTCATCAGGACCTGGGCCTCATTTGCTTACTGGCACATCTAGAAAGAGGAAAATAACATATTAATGCTTCATATTTCCAAAAAAAAATTCTGCATTCTCTTTAATTTTTTCTTCTACTTGTAGAAGAAGCATGGACCCATTTGCCAAAAAACTTCTGCCAAGAAAAGGAAGACATTTGATTCCAGCCGACAGAGAGCAGAGGGAACTGACATTCCCACAGTAAAACCTCTTAAGCCGAGGGTATGTTATAATTTACTCTGTATATGAACATTTTAGGTAAAATATGTATACATTATAATAAGGTTTATTTCTGCTGTCATTTCTGATAATTAGATCAACTAGGATCTGGAATAAATTTATAATAAGTATGTTTAAGTATGAAGTAAGAGCTTCAAACATAAAAAGTTGTGGGGTTTTTTTTGACTTCTTAGCCAGAACCCCCCAAAAAGCCATCCAATTGGAGACGAAAGCATGAGGAATTCATAGCGACTATACGAGCAGCCAAAGGACTTAATCTTAAGGATGGTGGAAAACTCCCTCCACCGCCTCCGCCATCATATGACCCTGGTATGTAAAACTATTGCTTTCCTTAAAGACTTTTTTCGTAACTTAAAAAATATATAAAATTTTGAATGTAAAGGAGTTTTTTTGAATACAGTATTCACGAGTTCTTGAAGATTCCTGTCTGGTTATCCCTATGCAGATGTTCTTTCATGACTGTGGATCTGACTGGCTAGCATCCTGAGTAGTTTTCCATGCCTGTGACTTTGTTTTTAATGCACCAAAAGGTAGTTATAGCCAACTTGCAACTTGCTAGTATGTTACATACTGTAGGTTATACAAATTGTTTCAGCACTTTATTTCTACCTTCTGCAGCGGAACAACTCAGAGCAGTGTCTTTTTAATTGGCTGCTAATTCTGGACAGCTACAACCTTTATATATTGTAGGAATCTATATGTTTGTCAAGTGTAGTCTTCCATTTCTTTTTGAATTCAGATGTAGTTTCATAATTGCACTATATGTACTGAACTGCTCTAGGCATGCTTGTGATCCTTCCTCAGGCATTGGGGAAGACTTGTGTTTTAGAGTACGTGAGATCTGTGGAACTTGTATTAAGAAGTGAGTGACATCTCTTGAGTGCCTGCAGACCTCAAGTTAGGTAAAACATGGAAGCAGGGTGATGAAGGAAGAACACTTAAGTGATCTTCTGCAATGTGATTGTAGGTTGGAGAATATCTTTGTTCTGGTCTTAAGAGGTAAACCATTTGATTAGCTCAGTGGTCGTTTTCAGAAAGATTGGGGGAAAAACAAAAAAAAAATCTGTTTGCTTCTGGCTGTCTGTGATCTTGTGAGGACGTCAGTATTCCACACCTTGTTTCTCCTCAGGAAATGCATTAATCCCAGTATAAGGACTGTAGCTGTGCGTTCATACTAAGAAGTGAAGAGTCATATTATTCAGGAAAAGATTACATTAATCAACTAGTTGCGTAGGTTCTGAATTACCAGAAGAGAAGACCAGAATGAAATTTGCCACGCAGAAGGTACTGAAACGGGATTCCCTTGGCACCAGTCTGCAAGAGAATGCAAGTAAAAGTGAAGCTCTCTTCACTTTGCTTGAGAGTGTGAAGAGGTACAGGGAAGAGAATGGTATTACACCTTTGTTTCTCTTCCTTCCTTTTTACTTTCCCAAGCTGTGCTTTATTATCTATAGTCTTGCTTCATCCTGTTGCAGTGGGTAAGGAGTGATCCAGGAACAAAGAAGATGTGTTAATTATGGACTCTTCCCACAAAAACAAAGTAAAAAAACCTACAAACAACAAGACAGAGCAGAGGTAGCAACAGTTCTTCATTTTTCACTTTATATTTAGGAAAAAAGAGGAATTATACAGTGTATCATGGAGTATATCCATCCTCTCCTACTCAGCTCTGTTTTTAGTTATGCCTACTTCTAGGTAGCTGTTAGACTATTTTTCCTTTAAGTAGGAAATATCAATACGGAATGTTTTTCTTCTAACTGCTTGCTTTGAGTTTGGGGGAGGAGAAAAAGGCAGTATTGCTCCTTCTTTGATTGTCTGTTCCACTGTTTCTTTAGAAACAGTGCAAAACAACCTGATGATGTTGAAAAGGATTTTAAGTCATTCCTATTTACACTGAACTTGGCTAGATATGTTTATGGCCTATTTATTTTGATTAGTTTGTATTGTATAAAGTATACACTGATTCTCAACAGTTGTTCTGGATGGTACTTTCTGGGCAACCTGCTCCAGGTGTCCCTGCTTGAGTAGGGAGTTGGACCAGATGGCCTCCACAGGTCCCTTCCAACCTCAGCTGTGCTGTTCTTTGGTAGCTAGGTGACTGCCCGGTGCTAAGCATTTTATGAAAGGATAAAGATACAATCCCTTGTACTTAAGAAAATACTCGTTGATCCTCTGTTGTCTGATCCGCTTACTTTAGTCAGCTTTGAAAGTCTTCTCTGGGCTATCAGGGCTTCCATAATTGCTTAATTAATGGATTATTTATTTTATTTTATTTTTATGCTTTCTGTTTGGGCCTAACATAGTTTGACCAGGGATGATTTTTTAATTTTTTCTTAATTTCTGAGTTTCCATCTCTTAAGGTGTAGTTTATGTTTGAGTATTCTGTCAGTAGTGGGGTTTATATAAACAATCGGTGTTACCACATGAGATTCCCATGCCATCACTTCTGTGAAGGGTTTCTATGCTTTTCCTGTAGTCTTCGCTCTCTCTTTTTCAGGTCACTATTCATAGTTTTCCAGCCATTAAACATTTGAACCATTTGAAATTTTCTTATTTTTAAGGGATATAAAGAGAGAACTGTAATCCAGATCTGCTGTATTTGGAGTAGTAACATGTAATCTCAGTCCTACTTTGGATTGTTTAATATCTGTCTGTAATCTTGGAGGGCAGTGACTTGCATTTCTTTGTTTTCTTTAATGCACTTCTAAAAACACATGGGAACATGCTAACTTAAACTGCTATGATGGTGTCCAGGTCTTCGAAGTTGATATTTACATGGGTTAGAATAATGTACTCTGAGGAATTAGCACCTAGAGATATGGATGTTTAAAATATCTATTGGAAACTGAACCACAACACTTCACTGTCCATGGGCAGTATATTTTAAGGGCTATATTATTAACACTCAGATGAAGGATTTTGTAGTATTTTAAACACCTATACAACAAGAAATTTTGAATACATATATATGTTATTTATTTATTTTAAATGATCCTTTTTAAGAATTGCAGTTGATATGTCTCAGTTCTTTCAAAATGACAAGAGGAATTTGTTGCCTTTAGCTATTTGTGTGGGACAGTTTTTGATGTTCTTTCATGTCTTGAACAAACAGAACTGTATTTGTCATTCTTTGTTTAGCCTCTCCTGCATTTCAGGCAAGCTCAATTCCAAACCATATCCATCTACCTGTTTGGCCAGCTTCCCTGCTGAATAGCATCTATCAAATTATTTCTGTTTTCACATGAGTTATCTCTGATCTTCAACTGCTCTTCTCATTCTTATCATGAAGCAAGAAACATCATTGCACAATAATCCTTTCCCAAGCGATGTGTATTTCGTTTTCAAAACCAAAAGACCTTAATTTTCTCTGGGATTCGAGCTGGTCTTTAAAAGACTTCAAAACACTCTTTATAACGCTTGTTTAAAACACATTTTTAATGTTATGCTTTTGTGTTTTTAAGATTACATTCAATGTCCATATTGTCAGAGGAGATTTAATGAAAATGCAGCTGACAGGCACATCAATTTCTGTAAGGAACAAGCAGCACGTATTACCAATAAGGGGAAACTGGCAGCTGATACCAAAGGGAAGGTTCCTACTCGAACACAGGTGAACTACAATATTTTTCTTAAATTGTAATTTGCTCTGGGTATCAAATCAAGCTTGTTAAATATTTTGTATTGCCCTTAAATTGAATTAACTATTTTCTTCTATAATTTTTTTATTTTATGTGCTAGAATATTATTGAATTAGACACTAAGCATGGAAGAGGTTTTTGTTTATGAAAGTTGCAGTCAGAGGTTGGTAAATGAGATAGTTTTCAGTTTTGCAGCTGCTACTATCAAATATTATTAAGACTTGTGAAAATGACCAATAAAGGTAGCGGCAGGAAATATAAATGCAGTGTTTGCAAACAAAGTTCAATTTCTTTTGTGCCTTCTGAATCCCCTTCAAGACTGTTCCTTAAGTAGGCAAATAAAGGTACAGCATTGTTATATTTGGCTAAGTAGAGGCTTAGAAAATTCAGGCAAATCAGGCCAAGGACTGCAGTTGTTAACTTACTGATTAACAAGATTTAAGTGTTTCTTCATTTGGTGGTGAACCAAATGAAGAAGTTTTTCTTCATTTTTCTTACTAAGTAGGCTGTGAATAGTAAACAGACACAAGCAGTTGGTCTAGTGATTCTTGTGCTATATTCTCAATCAGTATTGGACTGAATGAGAACACATATCATTTTTGCCTTTCGAATCCTATTTTAACATGTTGCCCTGGAATATTCTTCTTAAAATTACCAGGTAAAGAAGTGGTAATGTTAAGCTCTTGAGATGTCTACGAAAAAAGAACATATGAGTAAAGCAGTAGAAAAGTGGAAAGAACGTACCACGTGGTTAAATGAGAAACAAACAAACAAGCGAAGCCACTAGGTTGGACAATGTTTCCTACTAGTATCATCTCAATACGTATAAAGCAGCAGGCTAGTAGGAACCTTTTGTCTAACCAGGTACCAACAAGCT
Organism: Pavo muticus; assembly: GCA_016647715.1. Lineage (NCBI taxonomy): Eukaryota > Metazoa > Chordata > Aves > Galliformes > Phasianidae > Pavo > Pavo muticus. Next base: position 1,772,068 of record JACDJE010000127.1, on the reverse strand, counting down.
GTCTGCTAGTAATCATAGTTTGTTTTCCTGTAGTGCCTGAAATAACTAGCTGTCATGCTGCATAGATAGTTAGACTTAATTGCTTAAATTTCTAGGCTGTATTTTGTTACAGTACAAGCCTGCTGCAGTTAAGAAGATGCCTTCTGCGGTGTCAACACCACCATCATCGTCATCACGTCTACCGCAGCCAAGTGGTGTTAGCAAAGCAGCTGTAGGTATGAAATGAATGTTAGCAATTCTGCATTTCTTTTCTGAATACTGTTTTTCAGGCTATGTACTAAAAGTAGTAAAATAGCTGGAAGGATTTCTAAAGCATAGCCAAGTGATTTAAACTGAAGGAGTAGAAACTTCATAGGAGGAGGTCAGTGTTACAAGAGTAGACAAGATGGTTTCTGTCTTTCATGATAAAATTTCTTAATATTTAGTAGCCTGATTTTTTTTTCTGATTACATAAATGATAGCTTTACACTTCATTGTTCAAGTTTATATCATTCTTTGGAGATGCTGGGGAGATGGGGAAGGCATAGGTTGGAAGTGACACAGGTTGTTCCCACTTCAGCAAGACTCTAAAGCATGTAGGACTTTTGTGTTTTGTATATCAGGTCAAATTGGAGAGTCTCTGAAAATTAAACTTGCAAAATCATTTTATGAAATAATGCATAGCTTAGTCCTGACTTATATGCTGAATGTGCTCATGAGTTGGTGGAAAATACACAGTCAAGCCATATATGTTATAATTATGCAGACTGCTCTTTCCTATGATTTTAGTTATTGATAGGATTCTGTTTGTACATACTTTGATACTCTAGACTTTATTTCTGAAGAAACTGAGATCCAATTTTTTTATCAGAATAGAAAATTTTCTCTATTGGATATATGCTATAAATTTTTGGAAGCTCACCTGATTTTTTTTCCTAGTATCTTGATATTTGTTAATAACTTCATACTTCTAAAACTATTGTTTTGAATTTTACAATAAATATATAGCGAAGAATGTCTTTCAAATAACAAAATCTTATGCTTCTTTATATTTCCCTGCTTGCTTTCAACTGTAAGGTTCCTCTTCAACTAAAGCATTGTCTTCATCTGGATCCAGTGGCAGCAAAATCCAGTCATTATCGCCAGCTCATAAAAACTCATTGGGAATGGTGAACCCACAAGCAGGGTAAGTTCCCATTTAATGTCATTAATGGCTTGTTTCGTATTTATTTGTACTAGTTCTAGAAGAGGCTTTGGGCTGTTCTTTGTTGTTCTTTTTGTTGTCCTATTTTCTGCAAGCTTCAAAGTGCAGTACTTGGAATTCATCTTTTATTTATAAACGTAATTGATGTTTAAGGGACATTGGAGGAGGTGAAGATGCATTTTCTAATGTTAAAATAACAGCAAAGGATGTGAAGCGATAAAACTACATAAAGATTTCATAGTTACAGAATGTGCAGAAGCTGTTGGAACTATACTGTCTGTCTTTGCAAAAGTGAAAACGTTTAAAGAGAGAAAATATCGAGCATAACTTCTAGAATTTTGTGAAAAATAAAGACACTTCTGCCATAGATCACAAGGCAATTGTGACAAGAGCTTTCCTCTTAGCACAAAAGAATGGACACCTCTCCTCCTCTCTTCCTTGTAAAATAGATGAGACAACACGTGAAGGCAGTAGAATCCTGTGCTCTACAATAGTAACAAGAAATGGTCGATGCAGGTTATTAGAGTTTCCTGAAAATGTCTGTTTTGCTTAAGGCTGTTACTAGTGTTTGGTAGGGGGATACTGAGTGCAAGCTGTACAAAAGAAGAAATGTATAGAAGAAACTGAAGAATTAAGTGTTAGAACAGCATCACAGAATGGTTGAGGTTGGCTGGAATCTCTGGAGCTGTCCCTGCTAATGCAGGGACACCCAGAGCAGGCTGCCCATGCCTGTGTCCAGGTGGTTTTTGAAGATCTCCAAGGACGAAAATAGAGAGGTTGGGATGAAAGCCTTTGAAATCAGAAGGGAATCTTAGTGTTAGGTGAAGAAATACATTGCAATGGAAATGGGAAAGGAAAAAGGATTGTTATTCTGCCATGCATTGTGAAGACCTTAGCTTTTCTTTCTTTGCCTCGCATCGGACTTCTGCTTTTCTGTTCCTGCTGCTCTCTTTTCCTGTATCTTTCTGTCAGAAGTGTAAGATTTGGTAAAAGTGATTCAAGTCATTATGAGAGACAAGTGCCTACAGAGAATCATCAGGCTATGGATATTGTAGATAATTATGATTTGGCCAGGCGTTGTTAATACTTCAGAGACAACAAATGGGTAGAGTGTAAGAGTAAAGGAAAAGCTCATCTTGTGCATTTCAGGCAAATGAAATAAGTTGAATGTGAGCAGAAGGAAGTTATTTTTATTGGAAGAAAGGGGGAATAGGGTTGGGCATGATTAGAAGTGAATGTTACTGCAGGCAGACAGGTGGGTAAGCATGTTAAGCCATGATCAGCATGTGTATGGTGATATAAGGAAGAAAGAATAGGTGGAAATACCAGTTGCAGAACTCCATCAAGAGTAGCTGAACTGTGGAAAGGAAATAATGGGATTCAAAACAATGTGCAGGGAGAATTAGATGGCTGAACTGCAGAAGTTGAATTAACACCCAAAGTAGGTCCGCAAAACCCTGCAAAATGAGTCAGCTGAGATAAGCTGAAGGCATGTTTCTGATTCCAGTGGTCAATCCCAGCTGTTTGGGAAGGATTCTTTCCTATCGACAGTTTCCAACTGCAGTCTGTTAGTTTGTGAGTAGACACAGGTTTTGATCTTCCCTTCTTAGCAAGGAAGTTTTGTTGAATTTTACCAGTCAGTTGCTCACTGAACTTACTATTTATTTTCCTCAATTTGGAGGAAGAATAGTGATGTGACCAGATCAAACAGTAATGTATGGAGAGGTGTTAGCACATGCTCTCTGTTTTCACATGCTGTTGCCTGCAAGTAGATGACTTCTTTTTGGCATAGCTCTCAGATAATGTTCTCTGCAGAGAGGCAGTGAATATGAGCTTGGCTCATAATGGCACTTAGTTGCCTGCACAATTGTACCTTTTTTAAAAAGAGTATGAATGTGATGAGTGTTTCTGCCCACAGTCCTTTTTACTTCCCTGTTGTAAAAAAAAAAAAAAAAAAAAAAAAAAAAAAAAAAAAAAAAAAAAAAAACAACCTTCTATTCCATTCTTGCCTTTGCCAAGCAATCCTTGTGTTTTATTGGTGTTCATACTAACCGGTCTTCTCAAGAAGTCAACTTAATGTTTATCTTTTCTAAGCATTCTAATTGAGAACTTTTCTATTGTGTGTGTTGTACTTCTGAGAACAAGTTTGTCAGGAGTTATGCTGAAGCAAAGAGACACAGGAGTAGTTACAGCGTGGAAAAATAAGGTGCCTCACTTTGGTCTCTAGTGGAAAATTTTAGCCTTGATATACTCTCAGCTGTAGTGTTTGGGGGGAAGGGATGATTTGAAATGTGCAGGGTTCTACTGAAATACCTACAGAATTCTATCAGAGTAGGGAATGAGGCATTAACAGTGAACACTGTGAAGTCAGAGAGTAAAAATAATTAATGTTGTACTGAAACAGATTTTAGGCATTACAGTGTCAGATAATTCAAGCTTTAGCTAATTGCAGCTTGAAATATAAAATATTTTATAAAAGCTGCTCTTCCTTCTGAGTTGTTATTCAACGGATTTACTGAGCACAGAGTGCACGTATTTAAGTGCAGTCATTCAAATGTTAAGAATGTTGGAGTCTTCTGGTTGGGTTTTTGGTTTTTTTTGTCATTGTTCAGGAGCTGAGATATTTTTTTGATTGGGCTTAATTCCAGTCTTGCTGTAAGAAAAGACTTCCCAAAGTGTTATTCACTCCCTAAGGCAAACAGTAATTTTGAATGTTTTTGTGTATTCATAGTGAAGTCTTCCATTTTTGTTTAGATTCCAGATTTCACAGAGGTTTTAAGGCTAGATAGAATTACAATTATAACGTGTTATGTCAAGGATGAATTAGGGAGGGGGCAATTTAATCCAACACTGACTCTTCCTCTTCAAGGTACCCGTTCACTGTGATGGTTATGTGAAGGGACGCGAGACTGGAATCTTTGGCTAGCGTAACAACCAGATGCGATTAAAATACACGGGAATGTAGTTTCCCTGTTGCTCTCTAGGTGGCACTCTTGAACTGCTGTCAGAAGCTATTGTGAAGGGCGTATGAAGCTGTTGGTGCACTTCTGTTATAGGTGAAGGCTAGAACTGGGTCTCTCAAGTGTTTCGTTATGTACAAGAAAAAATATGTAACTTCATTTCATATGAAGTTCAACTCCAGTATTGTAGTATGTTTTTATTTTATCAGAACAGAAATGCAACCAAATTATATGAATTCTGTTATTTTAACATTTTTGGTATAATATTTCTATACTTTTACTCCCCATGTAGAGGACCACAGTTAAAGCATCATCAAAATAAGCTAAATCTAGTTTTTTAGTGAGTCTGACTTTCATACACTTGGGTCTGGGTGTGCCAGCAGAGCTTGGCTGTGAGAGTTTTCTTTTTCTACCTTAACAGAATAAAAGCACAGCCATTTATAAATATGAACGGAAATGTGGCATAAAGGCATCATTTTTGAGTCCCAAAGAAGCAAGAGAGAGTGCAGGAGTAGTGTGTGACTCTGTACTGCTGTCACTAGGAAGACCTCCATTCACTTGAAACGTTAATTCTACATAAATTTGTAGCTGGGCTTACATTTTGATGCGTGATGTTAAAACCCAAAGTTTGATGCATCTTCTGTAAGAACGCAAAGCTTAACACTTGTCTTGCATTTCTTGAGGAGTAGGGCAGTTCTCATAAGCTGCCAGAAATAATAACTCCAGGAGGGAAAATTGGGTAGGTCCTTCCTATTCTACTGCTAAGCAAGCAGCCAGATTCCACCCACACAAACTATGTTTTGTGTAGCAGAACTTAACTCTTAGTGGCCAATCAGAGGTCTTTTGCATGTGCAGATTAATTTCTCATCTCTGCATTTTTTCATGTATGAACATTAATATTTTTTTCAGTGTGGCTTGGAAAATTGTTTTTCAGTAGGGCAAATGTGCCCTTAGAAATTACTCATTTTATTTTATTTGTGAGGTAAACATTGCTATTTCATGTTAAGCTGGGTACCATGACTGGGAGTCAGATCTGTCAGTAGCACACGTAGTACTGTCTTAGAACTGAAGTGCCACACGAAAGGCTCATCTAACCTATATCAGTATGCTGTAAATTTCACTTAGGTGTTTGCCATACACTTAGGTGTTTGCCTGTAGACTTTAAATACAATCCTTATTAATCTCTAACACAGCACAGTTCAATGAAATGAAGGCTAATAAGTCATCTTGGTGGTCAAAGATTCTTTTGACTGCACTTCTGTTCATTAGTACCTGAAAGGGCTCAGCATGCTGTGGGTGAAAGTGTGGAAGGATATTGCAGTTCTTCATTTTGGCAGTCATGACTGCTGCTAGGATACTCCATGGTATTCTATACTGCAGATGCCCAGAGTTCACCAGTTATGTTAATATGTTACTGAAAGTTCAAAAGAGAGCTAAGGAAATCACAGCAGGTTGGAGTATGTGTCATTCAGAGCCAAAAACCTCAGACTTTGCTTCTCGTTTTTGGGAAATAAGGCTTTGGTCAAGCAGGAATTGATTGAATGTTTCCTGAGTTAATTAGCTTGAGCTAGAACATCTGCTGGGAGGAGGAGTGGGAAGAAGAACTTAAGGGGAACTTATCTGATAGCCTGCATTATTTGAGAGCTAAATTGTCAGACTACTATCTCAGTGTTCCCTTCTGATTTAATAGTGAATGACTATCATTTAGCGTTGTTCGATTTTTGCTCCTTATGAGGAGATTTCCTTTGATGCTTTGCAGATGTAATGTGGATTGAAAGGTTCCCAAGCAAAGACTCTCAAAACCTAAATTGTCTTGCGAAATTTGTAGGTCCTGTACTTTCTAATATGCTAATACAGAAGGAGCATGAGAAGTTGTGTGATACAAACGTTGGAAGTTCACAAGCTCTTTTTCTACTGTTGTGGGTTTTTTTTTTTGTTGAGATATTAAAAGCTACATGAAAATAGTGAGCTTCCTTGACAGCCATTTAGTAATTTTTCCAGTATTGCAGTTCATTAAGGTTAGATGACAAGAGTTAGAAAATTCTATCTTAATTTTAATGCATTATTTCTCTCAGTTTGAGAGCATATATTTTTCTTTATTACTTAGGTTCGTTTATTTTCCTTATGACTTCCCAGGAGGCGTGGGGAGCTTCAGAAGAGCTTTAGCAGCCTAGACATTTTAATCAATTTTGGTTGCCTTGTTTGTTTATAGCTCTTTAATTTTAGAAGGATCAATAAAAACACTCTGAGATTGTCGTAGTTTTTCTCTTAGAGCTATTACTTTTGTTGGCAATAAGAAGAAATGTTTTATTACATTACTGACATGGGAATGGAGATATAATTGAATTTTGCAAGTTTTACTGTTTTAAGATGATAAAAAAGCAGAATTTTACGGGCAGGCCTAATTTTTCTGATACAAATTATGATTTCTCAAAAAAATAGTGTTCCTTTTGATGATGTTGAAGGGAGAGAGGTATTGTTTTGTGGATTTTTTTAATAATCTTTTTGGTTCAGAATTGTTATCCCTAGTAGCTGGGGGGGGGGGGAAATTATTACCAAAGTACTGCCTGTACATAGTGCTACCTGCTGTGAGAGGGTGTTTTAATGATTAAAACAAACTTATTCTTCTTTCAGGCTTCCTTCTGGTTTTTTTTCCTCATTTCTTCTCATATAACCTTCAGAACTTTAAGGAAAAAAAAAAGGTGTGGGGGGAAACAGTTTTTCTTTCCTGCTAATCCTAAAGTCAAAGAGGCTCCTACTTGCATCTTTTACTTTCTAACATCTTAATGCAGTTGGCATGAGTTGTAAATAGGAACCTCGTTTTCTAGATGGGGATGAATTTGATGTAATAAAAAGGATTCTTAAGACAAAAATAAGCCCAAATGTGAGTGTATTGTATAAACTGTGACTATAGCTAGCAATAATTTTCTTTTTTTTTTTTAAATATATGCATTGGAAACGTAATCCAATTATAAGCCTACAAAATTATCCCCTTTTTAAAGTAAGAACTCCCCTCTTGTTTGCTGGATTTGTGTCTTTTTGGTAAATAAGAATTCTTTGGGAATATAGATATGTAATTGTGAGTACTTTTTTTGCAATAACTTAAATAGCAACCTGACAATCTCCTTATGAGTACCCCTTTATATATTTTAGTAGTAAGATGGACAAGTTAGGCCCACCACTGCGAACTGGAAGAGATGTGCAAAGGTTTTATGACTCTGATACAAAAACAGACAGTACCATCAAAAGACCAAATGAATTGTTGCCTATAAAGAAGTAAGTATCGCAAATGAGCTTGATTTATCAGTTATAAAGAAATGTTCTTCAAAAGCATTGGAATACTAGAAGTGTGGCCTTGATAGATATCTGCTTCCCAGTACGTTTCGGCTATAAATGTTTTTGGGAATGTAATTAGTATTTCTTTCACATTAGGCAAACCGCATCATGATAGGAATGGAAAGGTAATGAAAACGTTCTTCAGGTTTGATTTCTTCTGTCTCTGATTCTGCACTCAGAGTAATGTGCTCTGTAAAGCTGAGATAAAACTGAAATGGTATGATGCAAAGCTTAAGCAAGCATTTAAACCCGTAGAACAACTGATAACTTTATAAATGATTGCCTTACACACAAATACTTTATGGCAAAGGAATTTTATTTTGCTCTTGAAGTCAGATATTTCCTCCTTCTGCTTCCGTAAGATAGCTGTGATTATCCAAGAGTGTAAGTAAGGTAAGCTTTATGATGAAAGATTAAAATCAAGGCTGCTGTAGAAGAAAGGATGTTCTGTATTTTAAAAAGGAAAGAATTATATTGTGTTAACACTTCAATAGAATTTGACATCTTCCAAATTACAGTGGACTGTTTCTTCATAAATACCTCAAAGCATATTGCGGAAGAGTAATTAGTAATGAATTATGTAGCCCATATTGGGCTTGTATAATGATTTACATAGCAGAAACATGTTTAAATCTTGCAATGCTTTAGTGTTTTAGTGTTGTAACCAAAGCTGAAATATTTGGCCTTATCCTAAGAATATTTCAACTTTGGTTCCTATTAAGAAGCAAAAGGAGAAAAGGGAAGGGGAAGCCTTTAGGGGAGGTGCAGAGTGTATGTGTGTGTTCCTTTGCACACCTAGAGCCGTGAACCCTGTGAACTTCTGAAAATTAGGTCAATTTATTTATTTACATTCACTAAGACTTATTTTCAGTATCTCAGTAGTTCCTAAGCGTGCTTACAGTAGCCTTTGTCTGTAGAGCAGAGACTTCCTTGGAGGATTATTTAAGTAGATAGGCACTTGCTGTGCTCTTCATAACTTTACTGTTTGAGTTGTACTTACTCAAATGTCCACTGGAATTGTGGATTAAACCTGTCTTCCTTGCAGGAGATTATTCAAATACGTTCCATTCATACGGCACTGGAGATGCGTGAATTACTTTTAGCCAGTGTTAAATCCCACATAGTGATGTGGATGATTACAGTTCAGGACAAAGGCTCCTGGATTTCGGTGTTCCTGCTGAAAATTATTTATAATTTTGCACTGAAGTAAGAGCTATGGTGGGTGACAGTGATATCTGTCAAGAACATCTGAATACCAAGTTTGCTTCCTAAACAGGGTGTATTTCAGTCTTTTAAAGTAAAATATAACTAAATTGCAAATGCCTATAATTGCCTAAATAAAAAAAGGCAAGCTTCTCATGCAAATTTGTTTCAGTTTTTGATTTTGCAAGGAGTGGTCATTCAACTAGATGTACAACATGAACTGCTTAGGAAGAGAGGTCACCTTCAGTCCTAATTCTTTTGAAATTGAGACATAATAAACATTTGTAAAGGTATATCTAGACTTTAAGAATTGAAGATGACACTGACAATCTCATCTGCTGTCAGGCTCCATCAGTAATTCGTGTTATGCAGCTTAGAACAGGTATTATATGTATGTTATTTATAATTACATATAGGGAGATATGTATCTGTGATTATACTAGACAAATGGCGGAAATAGCAGAGGTTGGACAGGTTGGAAGAGACCAAGCTGCAGTGACAGAAGTGGAGATCATGAAGAATCTCTGGCCACATTAGAAGACATCTGTCTCCATAGATCAGATTGCATCCTGCAGATTCAGTTTCAGAACAGGTTATCATATGTATGTTAAATCTGATGCTAATTTTAGTGTCCTGATCTGGGGTGCATGAAGTTACAGACAGTGGCAGCCGGCTACTTCTGCTGTTGATTTACTCTTAAAAAGGTAGAAATAAATGGAGTCGCTTGTAAGGCTGGTATATCAGCCTGAGAATATATCTGAGGGGTTTTTTTGCCATGTTTTTCAGTGTTTATCAGTGCTTCGGGGTTTTTTTTGTGTATTTTCCTGGTTTCATCAGTAGCTTATGTGCCATTCAAATGGCACCATTCAAATGATGGTTTTAAAACACTGAAAATCTGGAAAAAAAAAAATGACTCATTAATAGATTAGAAGAATTTGGTTTAAATTATCTGGCATTGCCTAATCAGGAATAGGGATGCAGTTCTATTCATTCTTTCATCATCACTGATCCATGCTCCACTGTTTCTGTTTCTTCATCTGAATTATTTTTAATACACTTTTCTAGCTTTCAGAGAGAGTAAAAGTCCAGTATGTGTTCCTGCACTACTGAGCTTTACTGAACTTTACTTACATTTAAGGAAAGGTCTGTCTCCAATGTAAAGTGAGACAGAGAAGATAACTCATGCTAGTTTTTATAACCTGTACAGTTGTGCATACTTGGAACAGCATAATTTGAATTGGTTAAAACTTTTATCCTGGAAGTCTGTATCTTCTGAAAAACTGATATAACTTAGGTTTTAATCCTGATATAAAATTATGTAGTGCTTTTCAATCCACACTTTTTCTTTTTTTTAATGAAATCATCTTTAAAATCTCTTTGCTAAGTAAGAGAGCAAACAGGAAAACTCAAGGAGAAAAAGCTGGTATTCTGCCCAGTGAGCCAGAATCTCTAATAATTTCACTATGCCTGTCGAATGCAGAAGCCATTCTTGTTAAATTTGAATATTCTATCCAAATATAGTTTCACTTGATTCAGTCTTAAATTTTGTTCCTGGGTTCCATTTTTGTGTTTAACCATTCGATCACTTTTCCACTGAATTATTTTAAGTCACTGGTTTTAAACAGAAGGAACTGAAAAGCCTTCCTTACCCTATATTATTGATATGAAAGAAAAAGGTGCCTGAAATTCAGGAGTTAGTACACTGATCCTCACTTGTGTCAGTGCCACATTTGAAGTTTTTTCTTCATTTATACTTGGAAAACCAAACCGAGAGAATGTTGTCTGTAATTCTGAAAAGGGCAGAGGCTCATCTGGAAAAAATCATTGTTGGGGTTTTTCTTACTGACCAGGCTCTTAGTGACTAAATTTTATGTGAGATCTTGTTTTAATATTTCTTAATATCCATGAGCCTGTCCCAACTTTAATTTATTCATCAGCGTTCAGTAATGAGAACAGGAAAGCTTGGTTGGTCATGCGCAAGATGTCATAGTCACTGAAGCCTTGCCAAGGAAGAAATCCTGATGAATAGTAATTCTCTTGAGCAATGAAGAAAAATTCTGTCCTTGATCACTGATGAAAAAAGGATGTGGGATAAGACCCACTAGTTCATTGTGACCTGCACTCTGCTGCTTTCTATTTCTCTGAAATCCCTGCCAGTACTATAAAGTGACTTACAGTCTGTCAAGGAAGACCTTAGAATATACTAGACAATCAGTAGTGTGGGTTCTTCTTGTATTTTGACATGATAACAAATGAAATATGTGAACAGGATGGGACTTGTTGTGCCATCATTTAGCTTGCAGTGCAAGATTCAATTTATATGCAATCCAAAGCAAGCAAGTTTGTGGCAAAGATTTTCTGTCTGGTTTTAATAGGAAATAAGTTATTAATAATACAGTAAAGCGATGGGTGGATTATTGAACTAATTTTTGTATGTAACACATAAATATCTATTCTTGTGTGTATGTGTGTGTATATAATTAATCGATGATTTTTTCTGTTTTAGAGGTGCGACAAAATCACGGATGTCAACCCCTCCTAGTGTGGCAAGAACTATGAGCACGGGTGCTCTATCAAACAGAAGAAAAACTAGTAATTCAGACAGTTACTCAAGGTAGCTTTTAGTTTTGTTATTTTGTCAGCAATAGAATCTTCATTTAAGAGGAATAAGTTGGGGGAAATACTGTTCTCTGCAGTTATTTTACTTGTCCTGTTTTAGATTCTCAGAATATATTTTCCATACTCTAATACATCAACATTGTCTTCTGGTGTCTAAGATGTGCAGGAGACAGCGTTAGAGATGTCAAAAACCTCTTAGGAACAGTTGAACATTTGGGTGAATGGTCTTTTGAATGGCATGTGGCTCAACTGAGGTTAAATGAAAGTTACATGCACAGTACATAAAGAACTTGTCTGGTGTATGCCCACTGAAGGGGAAAAAATATTCTTCTAGACCTTCTTGTTTTACAAGCTAATTTTTTAAGTTTCCAAATGGTCTGGTTAACACAATGACTCAAAAAGTTCTTTATATCTGTTTTTTCAGGCCTGATGGTAAAGCTGGGAACGACACTGCTGACCACTTATCCTCAGTCAACGGAGGAAGTTCAAGAAACAGTGATGGAAATTCATCTGTACAGCTATCTAAATTTTGCCATGAATGTGGAACAAGGTATCCAGTGGAATGGGCAAAATTCTGCTGTGAGTGTGGAATTAGAAGAATGGTTGTGTGAATGCATTCTTAAAAGCAAAGAGAAAAGGAGATCTTGAAAGCATCTGCTATGTGCTGCTGCATGGAAAGCTAAAACACTCCTTCAAGTTAGGCTTCATGCTGCAAACATATTGAAACATTATAATTTTCTGAGTGCAATCTGCTGGTTACATAGTAATTTATAAATAAATATGTATACTGTATATAAAAGTAACAGGTACCTAAGACTGTGCCATTCAAGGAAATACTCTTTAATCTCAGTTGGAAATATTTTAAATTAGGCTAAAAATGTGTTAAGTAACTTAAGTAGTGGAAGTGGTTCAGTGTTACTTTTCTTACATAATTCTATAGAAATTATTTAAGTCACTCACCCATGGGGAACTAGCCATGAAGAGCTTCTGCATCAAAAGTTTCTCTGTGGAGGCATTTCCTTCATAGTGATAGTAACTAGATGCTATTTATGTTGTAAGTGAAAACAACATGAGCAACTCCCTATAAATTCCTTGTTACAAGTGCAAAAAGACTGGAGCCCTTTAATCTCTTTACTGCAATACCTTAACTGAACTTTCCAGTTACTTGCAGCATTTTTTTTTAATGATTCAAAATAGGAAGAAGTCTGAAAATTCCATTCACATCTAAGAGAATCAGAATTTGTGGTTGTTGCTCTGCCCATTCTGTTTTTGAGTAAGAACTTGTTAATGTTTTATGTATTTATAAAGACAAATGTGATATTTTAATCAGTTACTTTTATTCATAAATACTTGTCGTCTTCTCCCTGTGCTCTCCACCATGGCTAGCATATGTCAAAGCTCTTTACTTTTGTCCTTGAAGGTTTGCAAAAGTCCTATTTTTCTCTCCCCTTGTCTCCTGAAGGAGACTCTATTGTAACTGTACCTAAATGTTGAACTTATTTTTAAAAACAACCTTCTTATTGTATCCAATACAAAAAGAGTTTCATAAAAATGAATACTATTAGAAAAGTAGAAATTAAGTAGTTACTGTTTTTTATACTTATTCCTGTGCAAATAGCAGGTCCAGAGTTTGTATGTTTACAGCTCTACGTGTGTTTTTGTGGTGGATTTTCCTCCTATCCTCAGTTCTTGGTATTGATGGGCTCTGAACAGCAACCTCATAAAGTTTGTAACAGTCTTCATGTGAGTTCATTGGTATGAAGTGTCAGGACCTGTAAGCTGTTTCTTCTTTGGTGGTTGTTTTGGTTTTTTGTTGTTTTTTTTTTTTTTAAACAATACAATCTACTAAAACCATTCACAAGCTGTATCACTTGTGTCTGAATGCAGTGATTTGTTTGTAAAGTTTTAATTTGAAATACTGCTACCGTCTTACTGGAAGAACAATCTGTAAGGACTTGATTGTGCCTTTACCACAGTACACTTTTTTTTTTTTTTTTTTGTCAAAAATGGTTACTTTCAGCTCACAAACATTATTAGAAGCAATTTATATAGTTTCTTTTTTAGCTTGTGTAAAATATACTGCAGTGTTGCACTATAGTAACTTGATCATTGAACGCATTTTCAAAACTTGTGATTAACATCAATGGGGCCAATTGTGAGTAAACATGAATGAAGAAATTTATCTCCGAATCAGGTTCTATTCTTGGAGGATAAGAGATTTAAGAGGCTTGATGTAGTCATCTTCCAGGCCAGAAACTATTGATACTTTAGAATTACTTCAATGATATGAAATTGTCTTACACTTTGTATAAAAAGTTATTTCTAGAAATTATTCTTTCATCTAGTGTAGTCTTGTAAATAGTTTATATAAGCTGGCTACAGAGCATGATAGGTTGGATAACCATTAATGAGAAATCTGACAAGTTTTAGCCAAATTATATTCTAGTTAGTTTAGGTCGTAGGATCCATATTTTGGCACATTCATGTATCTGTACTTAGAAAAAAAAAAATGGAATCCTGCATCTTTAGCACAGATAAGCCTGCTTTAGAGAATTTCTTCTGGACTTGGGCCTTGGAGGTCTGCAGTTGATGGAGGCTAGGAGCATCCATCAGAAAAGATGCAAATCCAAAATAGGTTTGATTGGTTAGTGAATCTATAAAATAATCAATTCCTTTATTTTGATGAATTTTTTTCTTGTTTCTGCTGGAAGTATGCATTTCACCACTTACTGAAAATACATTCTACAGGAAGAAAATTTTGTAAGGAAATAAATGTATTCTAGGTTTTCAAGGATCGGTGAAGATATTGAAAAATATATTGACTTTTTCTCCTTTGAATTGCAAGTGGTATATTTCCTAATTTTAAAATCAATTCACATAAAATAATGATAATTTCTGCCTTTTGAGTTGTGTAACTGCTTGCAGAGCTGCATATAGTACAGTGAGAGACACACAGTTTACTTTATCTATGCTTCTGTGATCTATAGCAAGAATTAGAAAGGGAATTAACCTGAACTGAAAGAAAAAATTTTAAAAGATTTCCTGAACTTTTAATTTGGCCTTACAGGAATGTCTACTGAAGTGTAAATGACTATCAATAGTAACATTCTATAATGTATATTTGAATAAAGGTAAGCAGGCAATGAAAATGTAAATGACTATGCTGTTTATTATGGTATAGTGAGACTATCTTGAATGCTTCAAGAATCAAAATTTTTATAATTGTAAACATGAAATATCTAGATGCACCCAGTGCACCCAGATGCACTGCATTGCTAAGTCTAAACTTAGCTAGTGTCATCCTCTGGATGACTTGTTGACAAATACTTAACTTAAAAGCCTAAATTCCTTGTACTAAATGTGTAAATTTGGGATGATGTGATTACATCATCTGTCTTTTCAGTTGTGTATTTGTGTATGCACATATGTATTGTGCAAGAACTCTAGTCTTGCAAATATAAAAAGTTGTTTCACTGAAGCAGAGTTGATACAAAACAATACTGGAAACTACTGGGGGATTGTGAAGCCCCAAACAGATAGTTGGTACACCTGCTATATACAGGAAGTGAGATTTATTGATGTGATTTTGAAGCTACTTATGTCTGTGTCTGACCCTATGACAGACTTCCTTTTAGCATCTGCCACTGTATGTTCCTGAAGTGCTTACTAAGACATGAATAAATTTCAGCTAATGAGAAAAGAAGGAAATAAAGGAAGGCTAATGGTAGAATCCCATGTAGAGAAAAAAGAATGTTGTTGCTGAGGTCATGACTAAGCATGTTTACATTCACATTTCAGTTTTGTGAGTATCTGATCTGATTTATAAAGGATGTCTGTGTAACAGAAAGGAGTTGTAGGACTTGAAACTGTACTGATGCAAGTGCAATGGAATTTTGAAATATACTGGCTTCAGAGGTGAAAGCAGGACAGCATAAGGCCTAACCTTTATATGATTTCACATGTTTATATTTATGCATGATATTGATTCCAGTTCTGAAGGAAACTGTCTAGGGTATATCTATACTCACAGCAACTTAAGTGTATGGTTAGATAGTTATAGGTAGTTATATCCTCAGTGTACACCACTACAGGAAAGTGTGCAGTAGGAGGCAGAGCGAGCTTTAGCACCCTTTCAAATAGAAACTATGAGCATCTAGGCAGAATTTTTCAGGCTTGCCAAAGAGATTTGAACAGCCACCAGCCTCGCTCAGGTGAATTCGAAAAGCTTAACCTGAAGGATGGCATGGACAGGGAGCTCTCCATGGTGCTCCTGGCACCATGCCTCTCCCTGCAGTGTGCCTGGCAGTGTCTGTGTGAGCTCTTCCATGTAGCAGGTAGCAAGGTATGCAGGGTAGTAACTCCAAAATGTCTTTTAAGACCTGAGTTAAACTTCACCCATCGTGGAAGTTGTGTCATTTGAGTGAGACTAGGTCCTAATTCACAGTTGCAGTTAAGAGTTAGTGTCTGAAATGCGGTGTGTGAAGAGAATGGTTCCATGATGCATGCTTATCAAGTCCGTGAGGGAAGGTATGATTGCAGTAATTGAAATGCTAACAAAAAAGGCATTTAGCAGTGCACACTGATGTAAGCTATGTAATTAGAGTCTAAAATGAAATGGCATTGTCAGTGTCGACTTACAAAGTTCTTAAGAAGTATTGGTTTTCAACACATAGCTTTTGTATCTGTGCAATGAACAAACTTTTTATAAGTTTTCTTAAATCTTGACTAAAATATGTGTGTTTTGTAAGAGCATTTGTTGCAACTGCACTTCTTTCAGTTTGACAAAGCTATGAGTAATTGTTTGGGTTGTATGAGACAGTGGAAATATCGTCTTTTGAAGTTGTTTTGGTGACTGGTGAAAATATTTTCATTGACTTTGAAGAAGCACAGCTCGTTCCAACTTGTGATGGTTGTGTTGCTGGGTAAAGCTTTGAGTTACTTTGTTGTGTCATTGAAAGAAATGCTCAGTAAGAGATTCTTAGCTGTATTCAGCATTTACTTGGTTGATGCTGTCTTTCAAGCATTCACGATATAAAGGATTAATCTTGCATATTAGTGGGTTTTGGTTTGTTCATTATCTTTTTTTAATGTATGTTGTTCCAGAATACCCTATTCTGCTCAGCCCCATTTCATGTTGGCAGAGAGCAGCCCACTTATATTTTCTTTTAAATAATTAGTGCTTTTTTTTTAATAAATCATTTTTCTCCAGTACAAACAGCAACTTTTGAGACAGCAAATCAAATACTCAGTTTAATATTGTTGAACAGTGAACATAAGGTCTAAATGTTGTTTTCCATTGTTCTTGTATTTGAATTTCTGGCAGAAATGCAGATGGATTTGGGTCTGTTCTTGTAAAATGCTAAGTATTCCATGGCTGTTATAATATCTACTTTATATGATTGCTCTAACTCTCTTGGTGTTCATCCTTCATATGATTTAATATGTATCTTCATAAGTTTATTTATTGATGTTCCATGTTTTTAAATGAAATGTTCATTCATTTATTTAAAGTGATTAATTTTGTCAGCACTGCATTTA
The DNA here is from genome assembly GCA_016647715.1 of Pavo muticus. Lineage (NCBI taxonomy): Eukaryota > Metazoa > Chordata > Aves > Galliformes > Phasianidae > Pavo > Pavo muticus. The sequence continues at coordinate 1,755,229 of JACDJE010000127.1, read as the reverse complement.
TTATGTTTGCCTTGCCCTTCAGTATACTTAATATTTGTTTGTGACCATCCAGTGTTTTGTGTGTTGGTTGTTTTGTTTTGTTTTGTTTTTGCAGAATGCCTGGGTTTGTATTTTATTTGATATATTAATATTATTTTAAAGCCTCAGTTCTGTTTTCATCAATAAATGTAAATCACCTCCTGATGCTAATTTGCCACTTGTTAACAATAAAGTGAATATGCCAATAAAACTTCTTGAAATGCATGCGCTTTTTTTTTGTAGCCATATGTGAAATTGCCTTAAATAAAATAGCATAAGGATAGGTAATATCATTTCATACTTAAAATATTGTAATGTATTTCATCTCAGGGAAACCAAACCGTACCTACTGGGAGGACATACCCACTGTCTTTTTCTGAGAAGGATAGATTTTTTTGGATTGACTTGCAAGATGAGATTTGTATACATCTGTTGCCTTGAAGAATAATCTATACCGAATACTTGAATTATTAGTATTTGCTTATGGGAATTCAACACATTGCAGGAACCATCTGGAGCGCGCATGCCTGGCCATGTTGCTTACCCAACAAATATCTGGATAATTGAAGTCCCCCGTAAGAATCAGCACCTGGCATCACAAGGCTACTTTCAGCTGCTTGTAGAAGGCCTCATCAAACTCCTCTTTGCCTGAAGACTGGAGGATAGCCAGTGTCATTCCGGTCCTCAGAAAGGGCAAGAAAGAGGATCCGGGAAACTACAGGCCAGTCAGCCTCACCTCCGTTCCTGGAAAGGTGATGCAACAGCTTGTTCTGGATGCCGTCTCCAGGCAATTAGAAGAGAAGAAGGTTAGCAGGAGTAGTCAGCATGGGTTCACTAGGGGGAGGTCATGCTTGATCAACCTGGTAGCCTTCTATGATGTCATCGCTGGCTGGGTGGATGAGGGGAGAGCAGTGGATATAGTCTCCTTGATTTCAGCAAAGCATTTGATACTGTCTCCCACTACATCTTTATAACAAAGCTGAGGAACTGTGGGATAGATGAGTGGACAGAGAGGAACCAGATGAGATTTAACAAAAGCAATTGTAGTGTTTTGCACCTAGGGAGGAATAACTGCATGTACCAGTAAAGGCTGGGGGATGACCTGCTGGAGAGGAGCTCTGCAGAGAGGGACCTGGGGGTCCTGGTGGAGAACAGGTTGGCCATGAGCCAGCAGCATGCCCTGGTGGTCAAGAAGGCCAATGGCATCCTGGGGTGTATTAAAAAGAGTGTGGCCAGCAGGTCAAGGTAGGTGACCCTCCTCCTCTACTCTGTCCTGGTCAGGCCTCACATAAAGTATTGTGTCCGGTTCTGGGCTCCCTGGTAGTAGAAAGACAGGGATCTCTCCTGGAGAGAGTCCAGCGGAGGGCCATAAAGATGATAAAGGGGCCTGGAGTACCTCTCTTATGAGGAAAGGCTGAGTGACCTGGGTCTGTTTAGGCTTGAGAAAAGAAGACTGAGAGAGGATCTGATCAATGTCTGTAAATATCTGAAGTGTGGGAGGCAAAGGGATGAGGCCAGACTCTCTTCGGTGGTCTGTGGCAATAGGACAAGGGGAAATGACCAGAAACTGAAGCACAGGAAGTTCCGCACAAATGTGCAAAGGAACTTCTTCACGGTAAGGGTGACGGAGCACTGGAAGAGGCTGCCCAGAGATGCTGTGGAGTCTCCTTCTCTGGAGACATTCAAGAGTCGCCTGACACCTACCTGTGCGACCTGCAGGGGGCCTGCTTTGGCCGGGTTGGACTCAGTAATCTTTAGAGGTCACCTCCAGCCCCTACAATTCTGTGATTCTTTTAACTTAATTCTGTATGTCTTTCCCAGCCATTTGGGATACTTAGTTAATATACAGGTGTAGAGTGTATCACTGTGATACCTGTAGTAACTTTTTTTTTTAAGCTGTAAGGTATAACCTGTAACTAAACTTGATCTGGATCTTTTCTGCTTTGTGTAAAGTCAAAGCATGCTTTCTTGACAAAATGAAACAGAGAAGTTATATTCTTCCAGAGAAGTTCTATTATGTGACCAGAAATTATAAAAAAGATTGGGTTCATGAATTTTTTTGGCTAAGTAGGGCTGAGTAGAGACCAGTTCCTCTTTTTCTTTCTTCTTTTCAGGGGAAAGTTCCTCCTGATGGCTTTCATTTATTTCACCACACTCTCTTCAGAGGAAAACGGACATATTTTTTCCTTCATTCTGGATGAAACTTGTGCTAAAAGGCTGCAAAATCTTGTCAGTACTAAGATTGCATAGTAACTACCAAGAGGAAGGAAACTGAAGAAAAACAAAATCAGGAGTGAGATTTAGCTGAGGAACTTCAGCAGTTAAATGGTGTGAAGTGACAGATGAATCCAGTGACTTTTCTTTATTTGATTTCTTAAACACCAGAAATTCTTCCCTCTCAGAAGAGTGCATAACTTGCTCTTACTGTTAGAAATGATTTAAATGTGCCGCATTATCTTACTCAAAGGGGTTAATCTCTTTCTCTTCAGTTCACACAGTTCCTTGCAACAGTGGTGCTAATTCTTCTTCTTTATTAAATTAAATATCGAAGTTGATTTCCTTTGCTCCCCTTGCCACCTTTCCATAGATTCTATATGTTTCTGAATTGTGGCTTTGACCTAATCATGTTCATTTCTTGCAATGATATCCAAATTTCAAAACAAATAGAAATATATTTAAAAAAAAAAAAAAAAAAGGAGGTAGGAGGTGGTTATACTTTGCAAGGTTCCCATGCCTTAGCCCATTTCCTGCAATGCAGTTTGGTTTAAACGCATTCATAATTTCAGGGAAGGCTGGAGAAGGTTCTGAGAAGAAAGAAATCAAGAAGCACAAATCGCTGCTTAGCAGTATGTCTTCACATGTAAGCGGTGACTCAGGAATTACGGCAGTAAGAATTAGGCAAGCAGCATATTTATTAAGAGAAGCAACCAGGAAAACCACAATTTCATAACCACACAATTTAAAATTATTTTCTGGACCTTAGTGTGATCTTTCCCCAAGATAGGCCAAAAACTGCTTGATTGGCCTCAAACTTTGACTTGTGGGATGCTGCTTAAATTATTTAAACTGATTGAATGTTGCGATTTCAATAGTAATATTGCGTCTCTGTATTTTTCTTCTAATTCACACTGATCTTTCCTTGCCAAGTGATAGTGGTTACTAGAAAATAAGTCTTGGCTTCCAACTGTTCCCAAGTTTCAAAAAAATAGCTGCTATTCTTCAGGGAAATTTAGTCTACTGCCAAGTGGGACTTTGTCAGTAGAAGTGATTTCCAGAGAAGTCTGATTGTAGTTTTGATACTTTCATTTGCAGTACAACACCAGAAAATCTGTTTCCTATTTAATAGAAGGGTTATGGATTTTTGGTTGTTTTTCATTTGATTTGGGTTTTTTTGCTCTTGTTTAGTGAGTGCTTTTCTCTCCCCCCCACTTTGAATCCCTTATGATGACCAACAGTTCAAGAGCTGAAGAGAATAGTTGAAAGCCTCGATCACAGTTTTCACAAAGGTACTACTCCTAACTCAAGAAGTTCCCTAACCATAAATAGATACGGGGTTGAGGAGGGAGAAGCACCACAGTGCGTTTACTTTGCCCTTAACCTCTTTCATCACAGTTAGAAGTAGGGCACACTGGGTTTCATGGATTCAGTAGAACAGATCTTAGTCCAATCAGAGGAGATCCCTACAGTTGTTTGAGAGATATCCCACTATTTGCAGGATACATCCAGTCCAACTGTCCACCTACCACCAATATTTCTCTACTAAAACATGTTCCTTAGTTCAACATCTAAATTTTACTTGAACATCTGAGGGACAATGACTCCACCACCTTCCTGGGAGCCTTTTACAGCGTCTAACCACTCTTTCAGAGAAAAAAAATTTCCTAACATCCAACCTGAATCTCCCCTGGCACAGCTTGAGGCCATTCCCTCTTGTCCTGTTGCTAGTTACCTAGGAGAAGAGACAAACTGCCACCTTGCTACAATGTCCTTTCAGGTAGTCATAGAGATAAGGTCTCACCTGAGCTTCCTCTTCTCCAGACTAAATGATCCCAGTTCCTTCAGCTGCTCATCAAAAGACTCATGCTTCAGACCCCACACCAGCTTCATTACCCTTCTCTGAATGTGCTCTAGGGTCTTAATATCCTTCTTGTAGTGAGAGGCCTAAAGCTGAACACGCTACTCAAGATGCAGCCTCACCAGAGCAGAGTACAGAATACAGATCACTTCCTTGCTCCAGCTGGCAACGCTATTTCTGATACAAGCCAGGATGCTGTTGGCCTTCTTGGCTACCTGGGCAGACTGGTGGCTCACATTCAGCCGAGTGATGACCAACATCTCCAGATCTGCTTTTCCACAGTCTTCCAACCACTCTGCCCCAAACCTGTAGCGTTGCCTGGGGTTGTTGCCAAAGTGCAGGACCTGGTACTTGTTCTTGTTGAACTTCATCCCGTTGGCCTTAGTCCAACTATCCAACCAGTCCAGATCCCTCTGTAGGGCCTTCCCTACCCCCAGGTAGATAGATTCTTCCTCCTAACTTGGTTTCATCTTCAAACTTACCAAGGGTGCGCTTAATCCTATCATCCAGGCCATCCGAAAAGATACTGGACAGGCCCCAGCGGGGAACACCGCTCATGACCAGTTGCCAGCTGGATTTAACTCCATTCACCACCACTCTCTGGGCGTGGTCATGCAGCCAGTTCTTTACCCAGCATAGAGCGTAGCTCTACAGAAAATTTTCCATTTGATTAAGGAAACAGCAAACTTATTTGAAGATGTCTCAAAATATTTAGTCCATGATGGATACCTGGTCTGGAAGCATCTACTTAAATTTGCCAAGTTATAAGCAATTAAAAAATTGACATCTCATAATGGGAATTCCCGAGCAGTTAGAGGTTACAAAAGCAACTGTTCTTTCAATGACTAATAGTGGGGAAAAAAAGTGAAAGAAGGAGTAACAGCCAAGAAACTAACAGCCTAATTCCATAGAAGGTAAATATTTTATTACCAAAGAAATTATATCAAAGTAAGAAAATGCAAAAGAGATAAAAACAACTATAAAAATACCTCTATTTATCCAAAATTAAATATGAACACTTCATTAGTTAAATGCCAATATATTATTCTCTGAAAATATTCACACATTTTAAGTCATGTTCATCTAACATGTTAAACACGTTATATAAAATAATTGCATATAAGAAATCGTGATCCAAAGGTAAGAAATTCTAGGTCCTCTGTCGACTACCTCTAGGATAACCAAACACATAAGGCTATTGCGGTTTGCAGTCAGCTGAGCAGACTTACATTTGGGCATCCCATTTCCTCATCTACTGTATGCCTCACTGTCTTGTCTCTGCCTTAGCCAGCAGAAGCATGCTACATCTCTCAAAAATCAGCACCCTTCAAAGGCTTTTGAAAAAGTTAACTTTTCCTATTTTTCAAACTTAAATCAGTTTGAAGACCCATTGAATGCTCACACTAAAAACATTATGACGTCAGCAGAACAGACTCAAGAGCTGCTGCTTGTTTAGTAAATCGTTCATTCTGATAGAAGCCAACCGGTCTGGGGGCCTGCAGCTTCTATTTCTTTTATAAATTGCAGTTGACATTTAAGTAGATCTCTGTTGTATGAAGGTATCATAAAGTCACTCGAAAGATCAAAAAATGCAGAGTACTTTCCATAATCTGAAGGTGGGACACAGCCTTCTCTGGAGTTCTTTGCTTCAAACACCAGTTCTTATTTCCCCTTCTTGGGCTTCAGTAGCCATTTCTATTTATTCCATATCTAGGAACAAAGTACAGTAGCTTTCCATCCAAATCCGGCATAAGGTGTTCATATAAACAAACAGAGTAACTTGAAGAATGCATATAAAATGCCAAGGTACCGAGTAGTGCCACTTTGAAAGAAAAGGATTCACTTGTGATCACCTTGAAATTATTTTTTCAAATTTATTCCAGCAAGATCGAAGGCTAGATATATTTTCTTTCAGTTCGCAAAATTCGTGGTTGCATTTCTTTTTCGGTTGTTCAGCTGTTTCTGTATCCTCATTATAAGGTGCATTTACCTGCGTGCAAACCTGAAAAATAACACATTGTTAATTAAAAAGTTCTTATTCTTTTTATATATATGTTTTTTTGAAACAAATTCCATTACATTTCAATAAATAAGGCAGGATATCTCTACATGGTGATTTAGCCAGTATTTTGGGCACCTCAGAAAAGGTGCTGTGGTGGACATAGCCTGCCTCAGTTCTCCTGTTAGTACAGCCCTACTGCTGCTCCTTCCCACTGATCTGGGAGCATGCAGCATTAATGCTCTGCAAGTAAGGACAGCAGAAAGTAGCATGTGTAACCACCCTCTGTCTGGTTTGAAAATTACCCTCAATTGTTTGAAGGACTGGAAGAACAAAACCCATTAAACTTTGAGCCAAACTTCCAAAGCTACACTGAGAAGACAGAACCAAACAGTCCTGTTCCTCGGGGCTGATGCTATGGCCTAATGTCTAGGGCCTCACACAAAGACACCGAGACTGCTCTTGTCCACACTCAATGACTGTGACTTAACAGAACTACAGGACAGATGAGGTTAGCAGGGACCTCTGGGTCCATCTGGCCCAGCCCCTGCTCCAGCAGGGACACTCAGAGCAGAGGGTCCAGGACCATGTCCAGGCAGCTTCTAAAGGAATTTGCAAGGAGGAGACCCCATAGCCCCTGAGCAACCTGTGCCAGTGCCATCACCTGCGCAGCACAGAAGTGCTTCCCCTGACATTTGGAGGGTGCCTCCTATGTTCCAGCCTGTGCCTCCTGTTCTGTCACTGGAAACCACTTAACAGATACTGGCTTTATCTTCATAAAACTTATATAACATATAAACTTTTATAAGATATCATAGACGTTTATAGACGATCACAGTTTTACCAAATGACTTTAATGTAACTTGTCCTTAAATAAAATTGGGCATGCCTGAGGTAAGGTGACACTCCAACTTCTGCGACTAAACTGGGATTCACCAGAGGTGTCTAAGCCAAATACAGATACCAATGTAGAACTACTGTGTAGTTCTGTACTACTAGTACTGTAGAACATACAGTTGTAGAACTAATTTTGGGTTGTAAAGGTTTTATGTTTCTCCATTTTAAGGGAGATAAAGAGTGAGTTAAATGCAGCCTTCAATCCAGCTATGTAAGACAACCATAAAGAATTACATAGTTTGGTGCCTATTATAGAAGCTTTTTGATGCTGACCTGTGTTGCTGTGCTCCATAGTGTGAGCTACACTTAAAAGAATGATTTTTCTTTAGTATGGTAGTCTATAGATCACTGCACTAGATTTGAGTCATATCTAAAAGAGCTGATTATGCCCATGACTCAAAAACAAAATATTTTTATATCTAATTACTCTGGTTAACTTTGAGATGTTGTGATTAAAATTAAGATCAGTAATCAAAGGGATTATGGAAAAGAGAGACTCCTACAAATTATTTGCTGAAATAAACTAAACATTAATTTTAGGGTAAAACCTCAATGTTAACTAACAACTGTGTTTTTACATACACAAAGGTGTTCCTTGCATAAGCATGACCTTTATCTTTTACTGGAGAATTAATTGAATTCTTTTATTATTGAACCAGAGTACCTATCTTGACTATAGGCTTCCAGGTCCCTGAGTTAACTAGTCTTTGCACTGGGCTTAATGTCTGTTACAAGATGTGCTATACAGAGCGAAATTCATCATGCGTATAATATGTGTGTGATAGATGTACCTTTGAGAGGTAGATATGATAGTATGCGTTGAAGAGCTCTGAGGAGTAAGCCATGTATTTCCAATAAGCTGAAGACCACCACTACCACTTACCTTTTCTTTTTTATGTCTTTCACATTTGCACTGTAGAACCTGTAGCGTCCCACATGAGACTAATGCTGCTTTCCTTCTAAATTCTTTGTTGATTTTTTGCTTATTAAAGAATCTGAGCATATTACATGCCATACTCTGTAGTGATCCTATTTCCTGTAAAGAGAGCAAGAAAAAAATGTCCTGTTTTCTGGAGTCAGTCCTTTTATCAAGTCATGATAAAATCTGCAGCTACAGCTAATGATTTTCCTTCTGCATTTAAGATCTGCCCAAACTATTACTTTAAAGCTTTGTGATCTGACATGAAAAGCTTAGCTAATATGATTTCTGTGGAAAAATGAAAACAAGAAACTGGGATTTTTTTTGTTTACTTTTTGTTTACAAAATATAACCAGTTTTCTATACTGGTTTGTATTAAAATTTTAAAGCAATTCATGCAGTAGGAAAAGATTTTGGATATGCTTAATATTATTGCTTAATATTTCAATTGAAAAAAATATCTATTTGCTGGACAGATTCTATTATTCCACATTCCAAGAAGGAACATCCCTGGACAGCACAATTTGCCTATTAGAAGACTAGATTACTCACTATCAAAATATGTTATTCAGATAGTGGATTATACATAGAACTTACTGCAGTTTATATTCTACAAAGCAAATTCTGAGAAGTTAAATTTTACCTGAGTATCATTGCAGAAGAACACTTTGCTATGTTCATGTCTTTTATTCTTGCAGCATCTGTCACGATACTCTGCAGACATATTTACCTGTAAAATATAATATATACTGAATCATGAAAGTACTTTTAATCAAGTGAGCCAAGTTTCCCACTAACAGCTGGTGACCTCAACACTAATTTGTTCCATAGGATCTCCTCAGGGGTACCAGTGTCAGTGTACAATCCTGAGCTTTTCCTTGGAGAGCAGACAAAGCAAACCTCAATCCAGCTACCATTTGCAAGGGTGTCCACAGAATTGCACAGAATCACAGCATGGCTGAGGTCAGAAGGGACCTCCAGAGCCCTCTGACCTGACCCCCGCTCCAGCAGGGGCACCCAGAGCAGGGTGCTCAGGACCATGTCCAGGTGGCTTCGGAAATCTCCAAGGAGGATGCTCAGTAAAGAAGTGCTACATTTATTACATACTGCACATCTACCTTCAGAGGAGCCTTCTGTGTTCCAGTTTGTGCCCGTTGCTCCTGGGCACCCCTGAAAACAGCCTGGCTTGTCCTCATTGCACCCTCCCTTCAGGTATTCGTAGACATTGATGAAATCCCCTTGAGCCTCCTCCAGTCTGAACAGGCCCTCACAGGAGAGGGCTCTGTTCCTTTGTCCATCACCCCTCACTGAACTCTCTCCAGGATCTCCATCTCTCTCTTATAATGCAGCAACTAGAACTGAATGCAAGTCTATTTCTCTTGAATCCTCATATATATATTCTTAAATACATATTCATATTCTATTGAATACCTGGTCTTTTAATTTTTTAAATAATAAAGACACCAAACACATTTGTCCATGTTTATCTCAATAAATACAGACCCCAGGCATCTAGTATTCACTTGACATGTGGATTAACAGAAAATGTATCTCTACGTATCCAAAACCAGACCACTTGCTCCCTTCGTGTGACCACAATCTTCCATCAATGTTTTTTTTCCTCTCTTTTGTTTCCATAGTTGTCATCCAGATGACAACTGAATCTAGCTCAACAAAAATCCTTCTGTTTCTTCTTCAACCTGTATCCAGATAACTTAATGCAACCAGAAAAGCTTTAAAAAAGAAGACAGTTCATGTCAATCTTGTATTAGCTCTCTTCACTGAAGTGTGCATAGGAACACATTAGTCAGCCTCATTCTTAGGGTTTTTCTGCAGATTTTTGTATAATGCCTGTATTTCAGATGCTCACCCAGGTCTAGTATGGGGCCCACCAGTCATCTCCATGACTACTTCCAAATGTCAGGTTGAGGGACTGAAAGTTACTGGCTTTGGCTACGCAGTTGCAGGACAGTTTCTAGTGGACAGCTGCTATTACCCAAAGGGCAATATCCTTAGGATTTGCTATTAAGCTGTAGTGAGAAGGCTATACACTGATTTTACAGAAAGGATAAATAAATCTCTCTTGAATCAGAGAAAATATAGACTGGAGAATGAAACAACTTTAATGCAGTTGTTATTGCATGCCTATTCTAGGAAGTTAGAACTTCAGAGTTCAATACATTCCCACCACCTTTCACAATTATGAACTCTTGAAGATTTTTTTATTATAATTTACACAGAAAACAGTTTCAGTTCTCACAAATCTCCTACAAAAACTCTATGGATGGTAATACTACCATTTGAATGAATGGGGGAAAAAAAAGGAAAAAAAAAACAAACCACCTTTCAAAATGAGCCTGGAATAACTGGCATGGGCAATGTATCATTGCCCCCATCTCACGCTGCCCTCTGGCTCCCCTCAACCCTGCAGTCCCGCAGAACTGGGATGAATCCAGGGCTCTCCCCCACTGTAAGGCAGCGAGGTCTGGCTCCCAGACGCCGTTCTTCCTGTTGTACTCCTACAGGCCAGCAGCTCTGTAACTGCTCAATGAGTGGTTTCGCTTGTATTAACCAGGAAACATCCGTCTTTGTTAGAAATAAAATGGCAAACTAAAGGAGCTACTTGTCTGCTCTAATACAGTTATATTTTTTTCCCCTCATTTTTTGGTGCCATATTGAGGATAATGTGATTTATCTATGAAGAACATAGAAAAGCAGTGCCTTTCTCTCTCCATGTGCCTTGGTAGATAAAGTCTGGGAACCACTGATGTAATGCTCTGAACGATAAACATGGTGGTGGATGGTAAGTGTGAAAAAATACAATAGCTGATACAAATAGAAATACAATCCTTATTTAACCTTTGGAAAAGCATCATTTATCACCTGCATTTCATGCAAATAGAGCTCAATTTAAGACTGCAACAGAATGGTGAGTTTTCCTTTGGTGACGATCTGACAGATTTTCATAGAAATGCCTCTGCTAACCGTGGAATTATGGAATGGCTTGGGTTGGAAGGGACCTGTAAGATCATCTAGTTCCAATCCCCTGCTGTGGGCAGGGTTGCCACCCACCAGCTCAGGCTGCCCAGGGCCCCATCCAACCTGGCCTTGAATGCCTCCAGGGATGGGGCACCACAGCTTCTCTGGGCAGCTGTGCCAGTACCTCACCACTCTCTGAGTAAAAACAAAATCCAGCAGTAGAAAGTGCTTTCTCCTGTGCAAATATTCTTGACAGATGAATCTGTTAATAATTCTCAATGAAGAGTCACAAGGTGGGTATAGGACATGGATCAGCAAACTGTTACAGTACTTTGTTTACAAAGCTGTAATAAATATCTCTGATAAAGCCATGATGGAGAGGCTGCTGTTTGTAACTGAGAAATTTAAGGTTTTCTCTGCTGCTATCTAGAAAATTTGATTCTTTGTTGGTGAAATAAGTTATATTAGCAGTAAAATGCAAGTTAACTTTTATTGTTACATTTGTGTTTTAAATCATTTGTATGGAAACATTGATTTGTTGGCTAGCTTTAAAGAAGGTGCCATTGTAATTCTAGATGATCACGATGAGAGTGATATGAGTGATACCTAGGACTATTAAAATGATTATACCATCTGTTAGTTGGTTAATGAAGTAAAAATCTTAGTTGGAGAGTGAAAGATTTCAATCACTCTCCATAAGAAATGTTTCAGTACTCAGAAATATCCAAATAAATCTAAAGGTTTAATAGCAGGGTTTCAGCTGTAGAACAGCTGAATGGGCTCACTGGCTGGAACAGAACATAGAAATCAGTCTGAAAATCAATTACTTGAATCTTGTGCCCCTGTTATTCGTCTTCAACAGACAACAAAAAACTAAAGTCAAGAAGCCTAAAATTCATAGAGCAAATTGCAGGCTGAAGAATGCTTTCTTCTCTTGACCAGAAGATATAAACACATGTATTCATGAAATTGCTTCAGAAAAGTATACTTTTAAAATATATGATACCACTTACTTAGGTCCAGATGGTATCTGTGTCTACCAACTACTTGGCATGCAGGCACAAACTCATGTATCGAACAAACCCACCATCCCAATACAACATACTGTTTTAAATTTGTTAATATGAGATCTGTTTTTTTTATTATTTGCCGTAATCTAAAAATAGTTAACATTTTGGGAAAGCTATTACCTACCAGCTCTTCGATGTCATGGCTGAGTATGTTCTCATACTTGACACGGATCTCAGTTGTTTTATTTCCCATTGTACAGGTTGATGAATTCACTGGCGACAGAACAAGGAGTAGTGGCAGAACCCGAAAGATAGATCTAAAAAAGGCTGGATTACATTAACAGTAGTTAATTAAATGCTGTATTAACATTCTGTAATCTCTTAAAACAGTTTAAAGGGGACAAGCAAATGGCTTGTACCCTGAGGGAAAGATTCTGCTCCAGATTAGAACACTGCCTGGACGTCTAAACTCCCTCCTACTGAAGTGATTTAGCCAGTGTGGTTTGAGATCCTCCAGCTACGAGGCTGGCCAACCACGTCATATCTGCTTGGGTTGAACTCCTCTCCAGTCTTCACTGAAAGCTCTGATGAGGTCTCACCACTGACCACAACATGGACCATAACCATCTAGCACATATGTAGGCAGGGAAGTGTCCTAGTCAAATAGGTGTACATGTCTGAGCTTATTACTCCGCAGCTGAACCCCACCTTAATTATTGATTTTCCATATGATGAATTCTACAAGCACTCAACGTATGCCATTGTGTGTTTAAGCACATTTTCAGGCTTCCCAGATAGAAATCCATACTAGTGGCCACAGTGTGAGATAAGGTAGCAGTGTATCCTTCTCTGCAAGTTTTTTGCAGTCTTTTGGAGTAAGTCTCACTGCTCCTCAGTTTCTCCCCTTGTCACACCACTGGGCTTCTGTCTTTGGGTGCCATCCAGGAAATTGGAGCTCTGCAAGTATGGGCAATGAGAGAAAGGACTGAAACACCAGGTCAGCCCCAACGGACCAAAACACCTTGTGCACCCAAAAGGGCTGACAGGGTAACTGGAGGCTGCAGGCGAGCAGCCTGATGCTGAGAATGAGGAAAACTGCATACAGGACAACACGAGATTAGGAAGCTAACAGGTGGGTACTGCCTACAGCTAGACTGAATAGGATGGTGCTTACAAGGGAGGTTGTAAAGAAAGAAAGAATAAACAAATAAATAAAAACAGAACTAGATATTTAGGTTGGGGGATTATCAAAGATCACAGCATACTCCCGCAGTAATATGAGCTGTTTGTATCCATCTCTGCTACTCAGTAAAAACAACAACCAACACTGAGCAACTGGCAGACAGCACAGCAGCCAAGGAAGGCAGGAGGGGTGTCCTGACCTGACTGCTTCTCTGCTTTCTTCCTCCCTGGAGAGGATGGGAACACTGGGCGGCACCAAGTGCAACACTCAAAGTCTTGAGTATCTCCAGACTTGGGCATCATCAGTGAATCCCAGAGAGAAAAACTGAATAACTGCAGAACACTAGAGATGAAAGTAAAATACCGAATAAATTTTTAAAATACATATTCTGGTTGTACCTCTTTAAAGGAGAAAGCAATGACATTTGATCATAATCCTTACAGAGACACCTAACTTCTATCATGCAAGAACCAAAGTCATAGAATCACAGAATCATGGGACAACTTGGGTTGGAAGGTACCTTTAAGATCATCCAGTTCCAATCCTGTGCTGTGGGCAAGATTGTCACCCACCAGCTCAGGCTGCTCAGGGCTCCATCCAACCTGGCCTTGAACCCCTCCAGGGATGGAGCATCCACATCCTCTCTGGGCAGCCTGTGCCAGTGCTCCACCAGTCATGCCATGCTTGCCTGCTGTTCAAAGAAATAAACTCCCTCACAGTTCATTCCATTCCCACAACACACTGCTGCTTCAAACCAAAATGCATCTCACTTTTCCTGCCTATCAAAGCCTTTTCTTCTGATGATGTATTATTTGTGAACATGACACAGCATGTGTACGCTTCTGTCCTAGAAACCAAACAGAAAGATTTTCACCTGTACATGGTGAATTCCATTTTTTTCTCTAGTGGAAATCTGCCTGCCAATTTTGCAAGGGAAAACCAAATTATTTAACCTTTTCATAATGATCAGCAGTGGTCTATGAGCACCTAAGAAAGATCTAGCCTGAAGAGCTTTGATTGTAATGGATCCTACAGGCAGGAAATATAAAAACCAGTGACTGTGCAAGGCAGATAAGATCTCCAGGCGGACATCTGACTTCCACAGGGCTCCACCTTTGTATATACCTATGCTAACAAATTTAAGAGAACTATCATTGTTTATTACTGGGATTTCTAGGACTTTAATATTAAAAAGATGTTCGCAAAAACACGCTAAAAATCAATTACAGGACAATGTTGTTCCAGCATACCACTGCACCTCTTGATTCCAGCACCAAAAAAAAAAAGGATCTGTAATACTTACAAATAGCAGGATGCAAAGAACTTGATATGTTACTTCAAAAATACATTTCAAAGGACACAAAAAATCTTCTGAATAATAATAAAAACAACATAACTGATTCCATTACTTCTAAAACAGCAGCAAGTGGAAAGAATAGATGAAAACTGCAAAGTCACTTCATTCCTTTGGCTTTACTTTTTCTGTATTGGACAGATGGTGAACCACATAAATGAGATTCACAGAATCACAGAATTGGAAGGGATCATTAAAGGTCATCTGGTCCAACTCCCCTGCAATGGACAGGGACATCTACAGCTCCAGCAGGATGCTCAGAGCCCCGTCCAGTCTAACACTGAATGAACATCACCAGGGATGGAGCATCCACCACCTCTCTGGGCAACCTGTTCTAGTGCCTCACGACCCTAAAGGTAAAAAGCTTCTTCCTTATATCCAACCTAAATCTCCCCTCTTTTTGTTTGAAACCATTTCCCCTTGTCTTATTGGCACAGACCCTGCTAAAGAGTCTGTCCCCTTATTTCCTATAGCCCCCCTTTAGATACTGAAAGGGTACTGAAATCACAGCAGGTAATGCTGAAATGGATGCTGCACATCTGCAAGGTCCCTGGACACACAGCAGGACCCCAGCGCAACCAGTTTAGCCATTCCTACACAAGTCCTCTGGAACGTGCTAGACAAGTGTATTAAAACATCCCAGGGCCTTTGGACTGTTAGGTGACTTCCCAAGGAGCAGAAATGGCAGTAGCCCTACGAGTACAGTATTTCAGAAGAGGGGAAGCTTGTATTGCTGGGAATAGCCATCCTTTCAGTAAAGTTCCCAAAAGCTCCTTAGTTTTAGTCGGAAAACCCCAAGAAATTCTCCGAGGCGAGCCAGGAAAAGCCAGCATTCCAGTATTTCGAAATGTCAAAAAGCCCCTCTCTCTTCTCCCAAACCCCCCTTAGTGCACGCAGCAAGGCAGCGTCCCACCAGGCGCGTCCGCCGCTCCCTCCCGTGGGGCCCCCCGGCTCCGCTCTGCCCCCCTGCCTCGATCCGCAGCGCGGCCCCGGCGGCACCGCCCGGCGGCACCGCTCGGGGACTGCTCGGGGGCTGCTCTGGGGGGGGGGCGGACCGCAGGTGCCCGCTCTGCTCCGCGCGGCTCTGCCCTCCCGCCGCCCGCCCGCCCGCCCCGCCGCTTCCCGGCAGCGGCCGCTCTGGGAAGCGGGAGCTTTTATTTGCGGGCTAAGGGGAAAACAGAAAAGAAAGAAAAAGCAAAAGTGGGGATTCCCCCGCCCGCTACCGCGGGGATAAAAGGGCACCGGGCGGCACCGCAGGAGGAGAAGCGGCGGGGACGGCAGCGCGGAGCGGAGCGGCGGAGCCCGGCCGGGCACAGGTGGTGCGGTGCGGTGCGGCGCGCTCCTTACCATGGGACATGGTCCGCGGGGGGGGTGGCAGGGAGCGGCGGCGGCCCGGCGGTCATGGTGGCGGCTCCGTCTCGCCCATGGTGCGCGGAGCCCGGGGAGCTGGGGCGAGCGGAGCGGCGGCCGGGCGGGCTCAGCGGGCCCCCGACGCCCGCCTGCCGGGGTTGGGC
>JACDJE010000127.1:1720920-1738883 GCA_016647715.1 Pavo muticus | reverse complement strand
AAAAAAAAAAAAAAAAAAAAAAAAAAAAAAGGAAATAAACCGAAAGCAAACAGCGATGTCGTGGAGTGGCTGCTGCTGCGTCGTGGGGCTGCAGAGCGCTGTCCACGGGTGGGGCGGGGAGGGCGGGACTGCCCCGTGGGCTCCGGCCCAGGTCCGCGTTAGCCGGGCGGCCGCTGTCGGAGCAGAGGAGCGAAGCGATGGCTTCACCCGGACTGCCGTTGTTTCACACGACGTGAGAAATCCGGAAGGGTTGAGTGGAAGCGCTGAATGGCACAGGAAAGTGTAGCGTGGAAGCAGTTCGAGTTGTAACAGGCGCGGCCGTAGCTTGGCTTTGTCCTAGGTAAATTCAGAATGCAAAAATTGATGCTTCACTGCAAGTGGAAAGGCTTGGAATAAAATAGGACATGAAATGTCTTTGTCCTCTCCCCTCCTCCTCCCTCCCCACGTACACTTTCCAACTCCCAAACCCTTCTCACACAACAGCTTACCTGAGTAAGACAGGAGCTACCAGGGTGTGACCATAAGGAACAATCAGGAGGACTTGGCTAAGGTGTGCACTGCTCGGAATGGTTTCCACCCAGTCTCTCTGGAATTGTGCCACTTTATTCAGGCACCCGTGCCTCAGTGGTACTTGGCGCTCTACTTGCAGGGGACTTGTCTCCGCTTTGGGTTGGGTGTACATTTCTCACTAGGATTTCTTTGGAAAGCATTTTAATCCTTCTTGTATTATAACAAGAACCAAGAATGAGGATGTTTTTCCTCCTGTTCAGCTTTGAGCAGTTTGACTTTAGTAACAGTGGCTCCTCACTAACGCACTGTTTGGGTGCAGTGATCAATACCAACAGAGCTCCAGACGGACCACCAGATCCTGTCATTGCTTGTTCCCTTCCTACATGGCAGGCTGTATTCAGCAGGTGGCTCAGATTTTGAATTTGAAAGAGGATTTTGTCACCCTAATAAGTACCTGATCGAATTCTTAAATGTTTCTTCAGTTGTAACTTTTTTTTTTTAATTATTATTTATTGTCCTCCCCCTTCTCCCAAACGCTGTATCATAGAATCATAGAATCATAGATTGTCCTGGGTTGAAAAGGACCACAATGATCATCTAGTTTCAACCCCCTGCTATGTGCAGGGTCGCCAACCACTAGACCAGGCTGCCCAGAGCCACATGAAAATATCTCTCCGTGCACATTTAAAACATGCTGTGGAGTATAAAGCCCAAATCACACAAGAACACAAGATCAGTTTTCCTTCCAGGCACGTAGTCCTGTTTTCTTATGGCAGTACATGTGTGCTCACAAAATGAAGTCTTTTGTGCAGATGATATTAAATCATCAGGTTGGAAAATACGTGGGAAGATCTCCTTAGCTTAGGTTGAACCCTTAGTTGGTTTGGTTGCGTTGGTTTTCTGGCTGTCTGAAATGTCAGGCAGTCTGATCATTGTTCCCGTGTCAATTTTCAAAAAACCTGGTTGTGATTCTTGGAACAAGTCAGCATGGCAGCACTGCGTCTTAGCGGGATCACGGCTCTGAGAGTTGATGCAGGAGTGTGGAATCGGTTCTGTTCTGTGCTAGTGGCAGGATCCTTGCTGTTCTGTAAGGAGATTGAGAGTCTGCATGCTGAACGGACGTGGAACTTTTCTTTTAGTCAAAATGACAATGACAAGTTTTGAGCGATGTTGTCTGTTCTTTGGTCCTAATCACATCTTTAGTTCCAAATGAATCCCTGTTCTGTGACCTAGCCCTGGACTGGGGCATACACTTATAATATACATGCTATTTGATGTATTCATCTATGGGGAGTGCTTAAATATTTAAAGTTGGACTGAAACTTTTATGCCTTTTTATAAAATATCTTGAATCGTTCCATATGTTTTGTTTTCAAAACACTTCTATGAGTGATAAAGATTTTTCTCAAAATAGATTATCCTTAAAAAAACTGAGTACAAACTTTCAGAAGAGTATGTTCCATAGTTGCCTTTTCTTTTTAAGAATGAACAGACGCCTCCCAGTTGCAATTTAAGCGAAGCATTTGATATTGATTATAGGAATATTGTCTTAATAGCCAGTTCTAATCAAGAACTCACACAAAGATTCTTGAAGGACCGCTATGAAAGTTTCCCTGCCCTGAAACCCAATCTATATGACTGACGCCAGCCTGCCCGTTCTGCACGGTGCCAGGCTGCAGTAGCGAGCAGCCCCTGTGCGGCAGAACAGAGCTGTGGCTATGGCTGAGGCTTGGGAAGGGCAGTCGCGCTGAAAGCCTCCTGTTGGGTTTCTCAGGTGTTAAATGTCCCGCCTCTATTTTACAGAGCCGTTCATGGAGCTGTGTTTTGATACAGATTTGCTGCTTTTGCTCCGTAAATATTTTGACTAACATTACAAGTAACTTCTGGAAAGAAGCAGCCTTATGCAGGGCATTAGCACAGATGTATGCAGGTTTTTCTTTTGCTCAGTGTTCAGAAACAACTTTTAAAACCGTAAAAGAAAATACTTGAAATTGCACAGCTGAGAACTGAAAGGCATTGGTAATTTTATCTGTCCATGTATGAACACACTCCTTATACTGAGCAGAACTGTGCAGCGGTTGCTCTAAGCATTTAATTTAATGATCTAATTGCCTCCTGACTTGGTAAAATCTGCTTCTTGGAAGATCAGCTATTTTACACATTAATATCCACCAGGATGTCAGTACTCCTGGGTAGCTCCATGCAATCATGGAGCAAAGCACGCGATTTCTTCTTAAGATACAATTATCAGAAAAATAAATAGACGTATTTCTGGGAACCTTGCTGTCTTGCTGCAGCTGTTGTTTGTCGGTTTGAGATCTTTTGCTCATGACTTCGGATTTGACTTCAGGCTGCTTGCAGACCCACACAACCATTAGTGAATTATTTTATTACTGAATAAAGTTACTTGAAAAATTAAAAAAAAAAAAAAAAGATTATTTTAGAACAAAAGGTAAATGCTGCAGTTGTCACAGATGGTGCAATTCAGGAAAGCACGGTCACCTTTGTGAAAGTTTATTTTAAGAATGAATCTGCCTGGTACCTAAATTGTCCTCATCTAATTGAGGAGGATGAGGGCAAGCAGAGACATGTTCCCTCCTCCTCACACCCTCCAGGCAACCCCAAACCACAAAAGGATCCCAGCCGAACTGCCATGTGGGGTTAAGTTTGTTGTACACACAAAACTTTTCCTCGTATTCAGGTTTGGGAAGCTCCTGTCTTCTGTTATACTTAAGCAAGAAGAAGCAATCTAACTTTGTTGCACCAGAACACACATTTCGTTGAATTACAGTTGCTGCTTTTTCGGCACTGATCACTTGGAGTGTGTGCTGGAAAAATAAGTGAAATGGCTGACGCTGCTTTAATGCAGAGTTGTGTCTTACATTCGTTCAGCTGCAAGGTGTCTGCCTCTTTGGTTGTTTGTTTGTTTGTTTGTTTGTTTTTTAGGGAGTGAGAATTTAAAATAATTTTATCAATGAAAGCTAGAAAAGAAAAGAAAATATTACTGGAAAACTTAAGATAGGGATTGGGAAAGTTACAGGAGTTTTTTGTTAATCTGTGGAAAACCTTATTTCTTCAATAGAAAGCAGTAATTTTTTTTGTTGTGTGGGACAAGTGGATGACTAGAGAAACTTATAGCACCAAGGACAAAGTGCTTAATGATGGGATGTTGATAAAACCCCAGTGGGATGGGGAAGTTTCCTGAGCACATCACTGCAAAGGCTCAGGAGATTGTATGTTCAGGGCAGTGCCAGTGGGAAGAGGCTGCTAACTGCTGCCTGCCTGGGCACTGCCACCCAGCTGTAGCCCCAGGGCTGCACCCATCCCAGGCATCAGGCAGGCGAAGGGTTACCGGTGTTCCTGCATGCTGCCAGCCTGGCTGTTGGTATCCTCACCCCACATGCAAGAAATGCCCTGAAATCTCAGGGCTGTCTGCCTGCCCGGGTTGGAGTCAGTGGCTTCAAGCCCGTGCTGGGTTTGGGGCTCTCTTGGCCCCTCTGCTAATGCTTTTCCCTTTGATCTTGAGTTACCGCAGACATTATTTGATGGCAGGTAGGAAGAGAGATACAGTAGGAAGAAGGAACTGATGACCTAACATCCTTATTTCATTTTTTTTATGATAGTTTGGTTGGAAGGGTGCTACAAAGATCAGAGAATCACAGAATCATATGGGTTGGAAGGGACCTCTGGATGTCATCTAGTCCACCTTCCTGCTAGAGCAGAATCCCTACAGTAGGTGATCAAGTTCAACTCCTGACCAGTTCAAGGCTCGCTGAAATTTAACGCATGCTATTGAATGCCTCAGAAATACACTACAAAGCTTTAAATGGATCATCAAGACTTTCTCTTAGTGCTTCCATTCCCCACTCATCCACTTGTGCAACACACTTGGCAGAGGCAGTGGTGGCTGGGTTTTGGGGCAGGACTCGGACCTGCTCCCTGGGAAAGGATGTGGACCTGATCCCTAGACAGGATGCAGACCTGATCTGCAGGGCACGATGTGGGCCTACTCCCAGCCACTGGGGCCCAAGTGCCAGCAATCTGTCTCTAGCTTTGCCTGTTGAAGAAGCAGCTTGCTCTCTACATTATTACTATGAAGGACTTTGGTGCAGGTGTCCTGCTAACTGTGTGGAAGTGTCTGAGCTGCTTGATGGCTGTTTGGTGCCTTACAGGAGAGTGCTATGAGTGGGAGAAAAAATACTGCAGCTAGGATAAGTGATGGAAAGCCTGCTTCTGCTTCAATGAGCCATAAAAAAAAAGAAGGAATTGGGGTAAGGGTTCTATTTTAGTGCATTTTCTCTTGCTTTTCCTACTTAAAAAATAAAGTTTTGTAGTATGTTTTGGGTTTTTTTTCCTTTTTTTTCCCTTTATGTTTCTTTTTGATACCAGCACTGGTCTTTATAGATATCCACCCATACTGAAATTATGAAAATTTCGTTGCATTTTACAGTCATGGTAGTTCATGTGGTTTTAGTCACATGGTTTTAAGAATGTTTTCCTAAAATTATAATCAATTATATTTTACTGTTTTTGAGAACTCACATTTCTTCTAGTGAGGTCTCTTTTTTACGATGTTACATATACATGTACAGAAAGGCATTTATTTATCTTCCCTCCCCTTCCCTCCCCTTCCCTTCCCTTCCCTTCCCTCCCCTTCCCTTCCCTTCCCTTCCCTTCCCTTCCCTTCCCTTCCCTTCCCTTCCCTTCNAAATTAAATCTAAGCTGAACGTCATGTTGTTTTATTAACTTTGAGTTTTAATTCTCATAGATGTTTACTAATACATTTCTAGCAGCAGCTGCTCAAGGTACAACTCCTGTTAGTGTTGAAAACCTTGTGAAATTTGGATATTTGGAATGCAAATATGAACTGTAAAACATTAACACTGCATCTCTTCCCTTCCCTTCCCTTCCCTTCCCTTCCCTTCCCTTCCCTTCCCTTTTAGAAAATGTTTTTCAGGGAGTAATAGCCACGATAATTTGTCCCATCAATTTTTTTTCTTTTTCTTCTATTTTTTTATTCCTCGATTTATTTTTTATTCTTTCTTCCTTCTGTAGTTCAAAGCTTCACTTTGGGACAGGACAGCAACTTTAGTGGAGCCACAGCGAAATAAAATTATATATCTTCAATTTTCTAGAGCAAGTCCCTTCCCTAGGAAATCATTTCAGACATGAAACCTTGGGAGTATATTGCAAGACACTAAGACACTCACGATTATTTTCTTGCTTTTGATGTAAATTAATAAATGCATGTATGTGTCCCATTACAATCATTCTAGTAAATCCTTTTTCCAGTGGAAAGGTTTATTACTACTACTACTACTGCTACTATTACTACTACTATTATTATTATTATCATTATTATGTACAATGCCTTCTCTGAATAATGCTAATTTTAGGAAAGAATATTGTGTCTTTATAACAAAAAGTTAACTTCTAACTTCTAACCAACTTCTCCGAGGGTGAAAATAAATTTAAACATCATTACTTAAGCATGCTTAAATCCATGCACTTTAAAAAATTCTTGATCTTGAAGAGGAAGTCTGTTGTTCACATTGACATAAAAAATCAATTGATAAAAATACAGTTTTAAAAAGAGAGATTACTTATTGTAAATATGGACTCTGTGGGCCTAACCCTACAGACATGTGCCCGTTTAGCCCCTATTTCAGCATGCCTAACTTACATGCTTACTCCTAAGCAAAAGTTTTGTTTGCAGGTTTGAAACTTAGCTGAAAGTGGAGCATCTGCATTTTGAAGCTTAGAATATTTCTGACTTTTTTGCGTCTGTTTGCAATTATCCTAAAATATTTGCAAACACGTATCTTTTTTCAAGATCCTGTTTACAAATGTGCCTTTTTTCATCATTTGAAGTGAATGGTAGATAGATATGTGCATATAATGGGAGAGGAGTGTAAAGGAGGACACAAAATTACAGTCAAAATATGCTGTGCTAATGGAATATATCCGATAACACCACTTGGCAAGTCAAAGCCAGTGGAGCATGCTGAGACTTGAATATCTTTTTTGTGAGAGAAAGTATATTTAAATATCACCTGAAGATGTAGCAAATGTATTTCGTAATAAGAGCAGTATACAGATACTGCAGTTTTTGCTTCATGTGAAGCATTTTGAAGGGCTCACTTTGAAACAGTGAATGGGTACATGGGTGCTTGTTCAGAGGTGTTTGAGACCTCCAGGTTCTCATTTATCTTCTTTTCTTCAGCAAAGGTGACAACACCACGGGTTCTCAAAGATACCAGTTTGCCTGAACTGAAAATATGTAAAGAGCTTTACACTGTTGTAACCTACAAAAATGGACCAAATTCTGATGTAAAATCTAAGAGGAAGAAATGATTGATTACAGCAGCTTTTTAATTCTTTTATATGACATTCAGAATTTTTTCTCAAAATATTCAACAGTTGAATTTTTTGAAATGATGGTGAATGACCAAAGCTAAACGTGATCTCCCAAACTCTCCTTCCCTCACATCGCAATTACTCTGCTTTTAATAAGACATTGTGATTTTGGAAACATTCTGGAATGCACCACTTTTCTTTGAAGATTTGAGTCACTTTGAAGGTAGAGTCCTATAAAACAGGTTTCCTGAATCAGCAGTTTTTTGACTCATCTTTTCTAGAAGTATTGAAGAAATAAACTCTGCACCTCTTATCTCTCATCCCTATTTGTTTGATTTCTGGGCTGTACAGTTTTGGGAGGAAAAATACATTGCTATTAATTCACAGGCCATGTTATTTGATGTATTTTTATATGGGTTGTGAGAAGTTGTGGCATTTTCAGTGTGTGTCACACCCAGTGTTGTCTGTTATCTTGTCTGAAGCAGATGATGCAATTTGGTGCCTTTTCCTTTGTATGGCTAAGATTAGAGCATGTCTGTGAGCAAGTCAGCAGAAATGTGTCTAGGTAAGACCACATGACTGTGACACTTAAAAGGGATAAGTGAGTGTTGCAGTGGGGTGAATGTGGGCCTCTGGGAGTGTTTTTCCCTTACTGGCAACCTGTGCTCCTAAATCAGGAGTGGCTTTAGAAAGCTGTGGAGCTGATGCATCTTATTCCATGAGTCAGAGTCCTGTAGATATCATGGCATCATATGCAGCATCTTCAGTTGTTTCTGAGGAGCACCCTAGAAAGTGATCCTAGTGCCCCAGTGTTTTCATATTTAAGAGCCGTTAAGGCATTGCTTTTACTTCTAGAGAACCCATACTTGGGGTACTCCTGGACAAAACATCAGTCTCAAATCTATATTACAACCTTCTTGTAATTATTCTGCTGCAACTCAGGATTCCTTGTCCCCTAGTCTACTTAAAAGGGTCTTGTCTGAATGTAAACATTATCCAGTATTGCTCATAACACAGCATGTGAACCTAGGCAAAAATTTTTCCCTAGTTCTTTATGGATATATATTGGTAGATCAAAACCTCAAGCATCTGCTTTCATGGATTTGGAGTGGAGCATTCAGTAAGGCAGAAGCTCGAACTTTGGTATCTTCCATTTCCCTGGCATGTAAACCTCTCCTCCTCTCTAGGAAGAGCTGGTAGGCTATAATCAGAGCTCACTATTATTGTTACTTTGGCAGTCAGAAGATATGGGACCTTCCTGGGTTTGTGTTTTCAAGAAAAGAGGTTCTAGGGAAGCGAGTCAGAAGACTAGATACAAAGAAAGTACCACGTATTCTACCTCTGGCAAAAGAAAAGAGAACTTTTTAATGATACAAGCTGAATAAACCAAGCTGCCTCTTAGCACTTGGAAATGGTAAACAGAGAATGTACCCATAAAAAGTAGCACTCAACATCTCATTGTGTTGTGGAAAACTCCACTGATCCACAGCAGTCTGTGACTTGGAACACCTTGTATGCAGCATGCCTCTCCCACTGCCTCATCACAGCTGAGTAAAACAGCAGAAACAAACCCTGTGCTACATGACCAAGTTACAAAATTGTTAAAAAGCCAAGTGCGTCACACAAAGCAGCATTTTAGCTGATAGAACAGTAGCTATATGACTGCAAAGCTAACACTGTGAAGGAAGTTTGGACTGAAGTATCAGGAGTGTTTTTTCTCTTGAAAGTGGACTACATAAAGAACAACATGAAGGTATAATGATGTTTGGGCACTGCTGTCATCGTGATGATCTGGACTCTGTCTCCCAAGGACTAATCTCTCTTGGGTTAGGTTCTCCTTGGACTTTGGCATGTGAGTGTACCAGCAGCAGTCTACTACGTGTAAAGTGCTAGCAGCTGTTGGCTTTTCCACTTTGCTTGTTGAAAGATTATTAGCCTCTTCCTGTTCCGTCCTTTGTATTCACACTGGTTGGAGTCCACGTTCCTCATGAAACAAGCTTCCTATGATCATCTAAAAGCCACCTGAGAAAGGTCCTGGAATTATCTGAAAGCAGGTGCTGGAATCAAGCTTACATTGCTGGAAATCTGCCTCCCTAACTCTGTCGTAAGTTGTCTTACTAGCCATTGATCTGCAAAGAATCAAAAAAGTCCATTGCCAATGAACTCTACGTCCTCCAGTGAACTTTCAAGCTCCCCTAAATCCAAGACGTAGGTCTAATACTCAGGCAGTCCAGAAATTGAGGGGAAACAACATCCTTCTGATCCCTGCCCAGGAGATGTTTCCAACATGAACTTCAGAAAGTGATCAAAGCATTTTCCTTGAGACATCAAATAAAGAAGCAAATGAGATGCCTTCTGTGGCATACCTATCTCCCAGATTCTCCAGGCACTGATGAAATCTGTTCTGCCTTTTCTAGAGCCACTTCAAAAATCTTCAAGCTTTCAAGGTTAGAGTTGCTAGAGCAAAGCTTGGATGAATGCCTTAGGAAAAACCATGGAATATGCAAAGACAGGAAAGGGCTGGAGCAACTGGAAAATAAACTTACTAGTTAATCAGGGATTCCTTCCATCCCTCTTCAGCCCTGCACCCAGGGCGTGCACTGGGGATGCATGCCCTGATATGCCAGCCTGAGAGTGCTGAGAACGAAGCACTCTCACAGGTGGCTGGTGTTCAGAGGAAACTGGGGTGTGACAGCCTTCCCATCCCAGTTTTTAGGATCTCTGGGCACAGAGCTACAACACTGAAAATTATAAATATGACTGATTTATATTTCCAGTAAAATAGGTTTGTTTGTTTTTTTTTTGAAAAAAACAACAGCCAACCAAAAAAACCCAAAATCCAAATCAACAAACAAACAACAACAACAAAAAAGACAACAAAACCCAAAAAATAGCAAAAAAAGTGGAGCAGGCCTTACTTTTCCTGTACAACACCAATTAAGAAGAGGTTGGAGGTCATCTTTGAATGGACTTTTCTTTTGCTCTATACAGCTCTCCGTAAGTAGCCTGCCAGAGGAGCAGCCTGGTGATAAAATACTTCTGCAGAGGAAGACTGAGACACAGATGAGAGCCTTGCTGTCATGGCAGGAGATGGGCTGTGGCTGGGTGGGATAGAGGCGGGGTCAGTTCGTGACTTGTCTGTGCTGACAGCCGCAGGGGTAACAGCTGGGACTGTGTGTCTAGCAGATGATGGAGTCACTGCTTAGCACTTTGTTCTCCAGTAACTCATTGGCATTGCTGCATTTGGAAAAAGCATGTAAAGCAGCTCTTTTAGAATAAAGTGATTTAAACATGCAGTGTTAGCTTGGCATCGTGGATGTCATTCCCAGTCAGTTCCTGCACAGGTTTTGGTTGGTAAATTGTGTCTCCACATTTGTCTGCTAATCAGAGGAGGAGGAGAGGAGCAGTAAGATGGTAGTCACTGTTGTCTCTCAACCAGGTAGTTCTCTGTGTATTGCTCTGGAGAAGCTTTGGTTGTGCTACGTGAGGTGAGTGCCAAACCACCAATTGCTGGCAGTGCTTATATAACAGGCAAACAAAATGGTAAGTCAAGTTTGAGATGTACCCAAAAAAGAGTCAGGCTGGGAAGGGTTTGCTAGCGTGTATAGCATGAGAAGATGCTTCTTCTGCACTCTTTTAAGATCACATAGTGTTTTCTGGAAGGCTATAACCTAGGCAGTCTGGAAAAGCTAAAGGTACAGTCAGGGATGGAGGATACTTTGGCTCCAAGAGAATCAAATTAACAGGATCCCTTGATCACTAAGGGAAACCTGGCTACTTGTTCTCCTAGCAGCATTCATGCTTTTAAAAAATAAATCGTCAATTTCTTAAAATTTGGAAGTACTCCTGCAAGTGAGAACTGGGAATCATGGCAACTTCTATTATTCAAGGAAATCTCTGTGATAAGCACTGAAGAGTTAGAGGAGATAAATCAGATTGTGCATACTACACGTACTGGAATAGTGAATAAAGCATGTTTCATTAAGACAGATGGCTCTAGCTTCTATGATCAGTATATCTTGCAAAGCATTCTCTAGTTAAAAAAAGTCTTAAAAAAAAAAAAAAAAGATTAAAAAGCTGTGATTCCTGTTCAGGGTTATTTGGAGGGCAGGAAATGGGCTAAAGCATGTTAGGCTGGACAACAGTAACGCTTAGTTTCAATTTTATGTTAAACTGATGATCCAAGTGCTTCTTGTCTTCTGCTTCATTCTTTGTCACTTAACTGTTAAACTGATGAAAGGCATGTCTGTTCTCAGAATGACAATATTATTGAAAAGGAAAAGTTTAGGAAAAGTAAAGAAAAAACAGGCTGGTTGACTTCTGAAAGGAAGACAAGTGCTGAAGACAAATACTTGTTAAGACGTATGCAACTTGTTCACTCTATCTACCCTTGAGTGGGAGAAAAACTGGTATAGTTCCACACCAAGCGTTTCTAGTGTTTCAGTTAAAGCTTGATGTGATCTTTCAGCTGTAGAATATGTTAGCGCTGGCTTTTGCAGATATTTATCCATTTTTGACACTTTCTGCCTATGCGTGCAGATGTCAAAGGGTGTCCTTCCCTCACTGTTTGAAGCTGCTTGCTGTAGCATGGGAAAGAAAGACTTCTGCGCCTAATCAGCATCAAAGCACATGGTCACAGCTCATGGAAAGGTAATTAATTACTCTGCAGAGGTAGGGCCTAAGGAAAGATATCACATGTGATGAAAATACTTGCATACTCTATCTCATGTAATAGGTATTTTGTCCCATGCAATCTGATCACCTTTCCTCCTTTTCAATGGTTGATGAGGATTTTGTTTTCTTTCTCCTTTCTACGCAATCTGGAATACAACCAAATTTTTGTCGTCGTAGGAGCGTGAGTAGAGATTGATTTTTGAGATACGTACTTCTGAATAAATTATGCAAAAAGGGTAGGATCATTAGGAGGGCTGATGTTGAAAGGTGGTTGATTTGGTCTGCAGGCTGATAAACTGCTAGGTGTGATGCTAATAGAATCAAACGGCATGCACCACAGCAGTTAAACAGTTAAATGCTGCATCTTAGTGCCATGGTCACTCAGCACTGTCTCTACAGTTCACGTGGGTGACTACCCACACAGAGCTACTACTACTAAGAGTCCCTCTCTGACATGAAAGAAAGAGCATGCAGATACAATTATTTTTTTGCTATGAGATCATTTCCCTCATGCTAAAGTAATGCTCTACAGTTTTGTGAAGTAATACTCCACTGTTTCACAAAGTAAAATGGAATTATGGGATATCACGTATTAGAAACGAGAAGGATTATTTGTGATACTTATATATTATTTCTGGTGGATGTTCAAGTGAAACACGTCAGTAAGCAGAAATATTCTGAATTCTGAAACATAGGTATTGATTACTACTGGAAGTCACAGAGCACCTTTATTTTTGAACTGAAGTGAATAATTGTGCATCTCAACACCCCATCTTATTCCAGATACTGAAAAAAACTGAACTGAGAAGACAAAAGATTTTCTCAATAAGTAGGCTTTTTGCTTTTGACCACCAACTCCACTGTAGAATTCAGTTTTGATCATAACTAAAATCACGCGTGGGATGTCTTAAATACATTTTTCAATATAATGAGAATTCTGAGTAGATCTTTAACCAAGAAAGCTACCTAAATTGAGCAGCTTGCAAAAATGAGACTATATCCTCATTCCCATCTCTAAAACTATGAATGCCTGCCAGACCTTATCTTCAATCTCCTAATTTAGGTAGGAGGAGCCCACTCAGTGTTTGAGAGAGCCACGTTACATAATGCTTGTTTAGTGTAACAGATTTTGGTCAATACATACCAGCTGAAACTTGGCAGTCTGGGGAGGCAGTGTTGATAATTCTGTGTGGACATGTTTACCTTCTTGTTAGCTACAAAACGTGTTCAGGGGATTACATCAAATCCTGTGCTCTGATAAAAGAAGCTGTATTTGAAAATTTAAGTGGCTGACATTTACACATCAAATTTGCACACTACAGCAGGTAATTGATAGAAGCCGTCTTTAACGGAAGGAAGTTCAATAAGAATAAGTTTAATATGGTCATTATAAAGCATACGCTGTGTACTTTCAGAATTTTTATTAATTATGTCTATAGATGATGTTTATTTGAGATTGTAACACTGTGGCTTCCTGTTTCTTGGAGCTTCTTAACTTGTATTCTGAAATATTATGTGCTTTGTAAATGGACTAGAATGACTTTTTGTAGTCTTTTTGCTTTGACATCTACTAATTCCTTCCAAATGGACCGAACTTCCCTAATGTGCCAAGTATTATTCAGACATTTGTAAAATGGTTTGCTTTCTTCTAGCACTAGGTCATGCAATAATGTGGTAGTTATTGGAGGTAGCTGTGGGAAGCATCTGTCAGAATTAGACCGCAGGCAAAACATACTGTCTGAATACTGCAAAGCTGAACTTCAGTATCTTAAAAAAAAAAAAAAAAAAAAAAAAAAAAAAAAAAAAGTTTCACTTTCTGATTTGAGAGTATTCTGTTATACCTTTCATATAATGAATATTTTTAAGTTATTCTAGAGTTTTAAATCAGTTACCAATATGCAACTAATACTGCTAGAGTACTAGCAATATTTAGTGTGTAGTCTTAGACTATAAAACATCTACAGTATTTACTTTACCCTTCAAGCTTCTTCCTTATTAGTAACAGGATTATATATATATATTAGAAATCAAACACATCCCATTACCCTTTTCTCTGTCAAAAATAGGTATTAGTTCTTGTGGTCAGGAGAAAAAAATTCAAAGGCTCAATAGAATTAATAACATCAGTTAGAAATGAAATTTCCAAATTTAGAACTGTAATCAACTTAATCCAATTTTGGAAATGTTTCATAGTTGGCAATACTTTACTACAGAGAGCTTATTTAGATCCATTTAGTACTTGGCTTGTAAGAAAATATGTTGTGCAGAGAGACTTTCCATACATGATATGCAGTCAGTGCAACCTCCTTTTCCTATCCTAGCACTAAGCATCCTGCAGTTGTCTCACTGGTGTTTCACCATCATTCCCCAACATGCTGGGTGGTATACTTGACTGATGGAAGCAACTTTTGTGGAAATAAGCAGAGTGGAAGAGAGATAATTCCATTACTGAAGACGAGACTTTAATATGAAATTATACTTTGTTGTGTACCAGATAATCAACGTGAAAGAGAGAATTATGGCTGGCAGTTTGCAGCCAACCTGATGCACAAATAAAACCACGTGTAGTTCAGTCCTAGTCCATCTGCTTCTGTTTTCTCCGTGTGGCATTGTACAACTGCTATATGCAGAAACAAAGCTTGGCAGTATTTGTGAAGTGTCCTAGAAGAATTGTACGATTCTGTTTGACAGTTCCTCCTGACAGAGCAGAACCAGAAGTCATTTGCCCTTTTCTAAACAGGAAAGGTCAAAAGTGAACGACATCATAGTGCTCTCATGGTTTTGTGTCCAGATCTGTATTGCCCTGAGGAATTATTATAGATAACATTTACGAGCATGTATCTGTATCTATGTGCATGTGTGGATACCGCATGTATGAATTTGGCAGAGTTTAAATGGAGTTGCTGTTGAAATAGTCTTTTCTTGAGCCCATTTTAAGCCTTCAGGTCTCACCAAAGAGTTAATATGTGGGTTTGAAAAATGTACTAAGAAAGCATCTTTGTAGACACAAATGCTCTAAATATTTGCTCACTGAAGGCTTTTGGAATGGCTGGTCTGCAGAACACTTGTTGGTGTCCTTAGAACAGCTGGCAGATGGTGTTGTGCAGGCACTGCTCCAGACACTGAGAGTTTACTGAATAGTATCTCAAGTGGTTCTGCAGGGTAGATGTGGATCTTATGTGATCTGCAAATGGAGGTGGTGAGCTCTGTTGAGTTACGGCCCCTGTGATAAAAGCATTTGAGTACTTCCATCCTAATACTAAATAAGGGCAATCCCTTACCCTCAGTGAAAGTACAGCCACCCAAGGGTTTTTCCTTAATAAAAAAGCAGCAGAGCAAACCTAAATAAGCCATTAATTTTGTGTGGTTTTTATTTGCACTTTTGCATGTATACTCTCAGGATTGTTTGGGGTTTTTTATTATTATTCAATAGACTTATTTCATTTTCTTCAGAGGTGTGGCATGGTATCATTGTGGTCTAATATATGAAAGCATTTTGAATAGATTTTCATCAACATAATTGGTGAAGATTGTTTTGTGCAAGTAAAATTCCAAGATACTGAGTTTCTGCCTGTATAGTCATGTCTGCATGGTGTAGTATTTTTCAGCACTTCAGCTTGAAAACTGGAGGCATAACATAAGGCCAGAGTTTCCGTAGGTCAGCTCTTCAATTCTGAACTTGTCACTAGAGAAAGAACAGAGACAGAAGAACAGCAAGAGTTAGAATAAATAACTCCAGAGGACTTTATTTTGAGGGAAAGTCAAACATTACTGCGACAAGTAGCTAGAAGAAGTAGAGTAGCCGTGTACAAGTTCCATGTGTTGCACATGCTTGACACGTCAGGGTTCTTGGTAGGGATTCTTGAGCTGAGTGAGGATGGGTCATTGTCCTGCTGACTCTGGGCTCTGTTCCTCCAAGTTCTCATCAAACAGGAAAGAATTTCCCTCTTTCTCTGACAAGCTTCCTCTTTATAAGAGATTAAAGAACAGAGAATTTTACTGAGAGGAAAAAGGTATAAACAAAAGTGGCTTTCAGTACTTCAACCTCATTCACCAGAGTTGCTTATAGATGTTTAGCATATTTCACAAATTAAAAAGAAGTGGATTGTTTTATTCTTTGACATAAGATCAGCATCTCTCAGTATGAGTTCTTGGGAGAAAGGTGACAAGCTGTCAGTGATAGTTAAAAATTTTGTTTGTGTTCAAAAGATATAGGAGGGAAGGATGCAAACTGAGTAGCAAAGACTTCCAGGAAAGAGGCAGTAAAGACATGAAACAGCAAGCATAAAGAAAAAAATCTTAAATTGTCAAAGACCACACATCTGTCTGGAGACACAGATTTCTGTCACATCTCTCATTTCAGCCAAGTCTTTCCTTTCTCAAACTACTCTGAGATCTACATTTGAATATGTAGAGACTGTTGACTATTCCATTATTTCATTCAGAAATGAGGAGAGAAAACAAAAAATATGCTATTAAATGAATTATATAATATCTATGTCTTTTTTACAACCTTAATTAGTGTAACCATAATATTTTAATATATTTCACCTTGTTCACTTTCTGTTCCCACTGTCCTTTCTTCCCATTTTTTAAACTAGGAATCTCATACACCCTTGAGTAAAATATGAACTGATTTTTTTTTTTAAGTTATTTTAACATATTCCTTTTAAATTGTTTATGAAGTGCAATCTTCTAGACTTCATGTGAACAGTGTTAATTTCAGCTGGTTGTTTGATTTTATTCTGTTACTGGCTTGGAAATAATGGTTGTAGGAAGGAGGAGGGAGAAGGGAAAGACAAAGAGGAAGTTGGGATCCACAACTGTAGACTAGTCAAGTAACTCAAATTTTCAAATGAATGCTGGAATAAAAATTCCAAACACCTATTAAGTACATGAAAGAACAAAAATAGATGAATTGCAGTCAACAAGTCATGTCAAACCAATATTATTTCCTTCTTTCAGAGAATAACAGGTCTTTTGGACAGACAGGAAGCAGTAAATTCTATCTGCCTTGTCATTATTAGAGATTCTGGTATTGTTTCATATTATATATTCATACAGTAAATGGGCTAGAGAGATACGACCAAGTTAATACACAAACTAGCCGGATGCAAGACCTCAAATTCAATTTTAAACAACTTTGCCACTGAGAATACTGTCTAAAAAGTAGAATTGGTATTGGGGCCCTTGCAAAGGTCTTTTCTGGGTTTAATACTTCCCTGTATTTTCTTCAGTGGGTTAAGTGATAGAGAGTGTGCTACAGAGTTCTCAGATGCCATGGAACTGGAAGGGGTTTAAAGAATGCTGGAGGACAGGGTGAATATTGAAAATAGTCTTGATGACCAGTGGTGGTTTGCAGGGCAGATGAAGGGAGATATACGAAGCATTTCAATAAGAAGATGTACAAGATCTGCAGCTAGTAGGAGTAAGCCAATGCAAAAACATAATACAGATGTTCAAATGTGATCCTAAAGCAGGCAATGAAAGTCTTTTTCTGTACCATCTCTTCCTGTTGTTTTCTCCTTACATGTGCATAGGGTGTTTCTTTTTTTCCTGTATGTTCTTTGCCTGTTGGATCTGTATTTGTACCTTGGCTAGCCTCATTCTGTCCTTACTGCTTCAAAACTTTTTTTGTTCTTCATTCATTTCCTGATGTATATTTTCTTTGAGAGTTCAGGTTAATGAGGATCCGTGACTTTGTCATGCTGATCTGTTTTTAAGTTTCTTCATTCTTCCTTTTAGATTGTGACATTTCTTTATTTTTCTGAATTTCTTTCTTTTTTTTTTTCTGTAAAGACACGTACTACTTTTCTGCCAGTGAAATATCAATTCCTTGAACATGATATCTTATGTCTTAATATCCACTGTTCTTGTTCATCCTCTTTTTTTTTTTTTTTTTTTTAATAGAAATACTAAACTATAATGTAATGATTCTACTGCTTAACTTACCTTTACACAACTGGTTCTCCTGGAAGTGTTGCTGTAGGTCTCCTTCTCTAGCTGGTTTCGTCACCTTTCCTATCTAATCTCAGCTTTCCAAATCAATAGTAGGATTTGCTTTCCTGCCTAGCTCTAGGAGAAAAACTTCCAGACAGCTATATGGGTCACTTTTCTGACAGTGCGCTGTTATCTTCACCTTTACCTGGACAATTCCAGCTGAGCATCTGCCATTACCCATGTGTAAGCCAGGGTGTGGACCACATGGTTTGCTGGCACAGGGCAGTGGCATGTCTTTTCTCCCAGCCCAGCCAATCTATATGAATTACTCCATCCATTCTTAGCTATGCTAGTTGGCATAGATTTTGTATTCCCACACTTCTTTCACTGATACAGACATCTAAAGTGTTCTGTAGATGGATTGTTTGGTTTTGTTTTCGTGCCGGAGACCTTGTATGAATTGTTCTACTAGTAGAGCAAAA